>JARJDZ010007979.1:0-16850 GCA_030264555.1 Aleochara sp. GC000083
AATCAAATTCTCATTGAATTGCAATCGAGTCGCAAAACTTCATTCAATTGTTATTTAAATTTATCACAAGTCTTTAATCAACGAAAAAAATCGCATTGCGTGCGTTTCGAATTGAAATTACTATGCTTATTCAGATTACTCTTCGGCGATCGTGCCCGGCTATTATATCAATTGATGATATATGCGAAGAAACGCGGCGGGCAAAACGTTCGCGATTATGCGATTGTGAGATATTCACTTCTTGTTTCGTGTCGCTTCTTGCTTAGCATAGCAAATCAGGCAAGCGAGTGAATGAGGCGCATACACGCACCAAGAAGATACCATAGCGTACATCAATGATATTTGATATTACGACATTGTAGCCGGTAGCAATAAAACACGCGTGAGCGTAAAAACCGATGGACAAACAGCGACGACGACGAAAGAGGACATCTTCACCCGGCCTGATCAAACGTATAAAAGCTGCGACTTTCTCTCAAAACGCACATCAAATCGACGTTTTCAATCGAGCGCACACAATACGCATTTGTAAATTTGCGAATAATTCCGCAATAAGCAAATGACTGGCGTGCCGAAAATAAAACGTCCAACGAGCATCTAAAAGTAGTACAGTAGTAATTAAATATTTAGTCATTTTTAAGAGGCGATTAGTATGTTGAAGCGATGTTGAAGTGCAGCTTGATGCATTTTATCGGATACAATAAACGAGAAAATCCACTTGGCGCGCGTGCAATAAATCAATCCGGCGTTTATTTTTGAAACACTTAAGCTGGGGGCGTTCGATCAAAAACGATCGTATGGTATGCGATACACACAATTGCACCATTAGTGTCTGCATGGCATGGTGTGTGCCAAGTGTAAGTTCAATTACACTTTAAATAGAAAATACGCAGGTCCCGATCGGAAAAATCGCCTGCATGCGCACACAGCAAGAGCGAGATTCAAATACGCATCGAATGATGACGGATGAACAGCAAGCCGTCCGCTCGGCCGACTGCGTTTTATGAAAACAGGCGCAAATATTTTTAGACTTCCTATCAAAATCAAATAATCATCATCGGATGGTCTGATTCACGCAAAATATGCATTTTCTACGCGATTATTCATTCTAAAATAATGCGTTCTCTCAAAGATAAGACAATTCAGTGTCATTTGGTAAAATATATACCAAGAGAATAAACCATGGAATACCATGGAATATTTGGTGTCAAACCCATTCCTGAGGTCGCTTACACACAAGTTTTTTTGAAACAATAATCAAATTTGCATTCACCTGCTAATCTGCAGGTGATAATTATGCTAATTGCAATAATTAACTGCGACTGACATCATGGCTTGATAAGCGCCTGAATGTGTCATGAAATTTCTTAACAGACTTTCGCAGATGAACGTATGCGAAGCTCGATGGGATCATTCCGTAAATATGTGGATAATTACTTGGTGAATTGCCGCATTTTACGCATTGTAATTGCGTTAATAAATAAGTCGTTAGTCGAACACTTACGAGCGCATTAAATTATTTGAAATAGTGGTCACTCACCTGAAACAAAAAAGATTGAAATTAGCAAAAGTTCGTACAGATTATTGCATAATATATTTTTGAAATAAATCTAGTTGTTGTCACATTTATACCATTTCTGTTCAAAGTTCAAAATAAGTAAGTAATTTAGAGTTTCTAATGATAATAAAGTTATTGGGATTTCAATCCCTTATTTGGCAATAGATTTTCTCGACATCAGCAAGTTTTATTGCACATGTCTTGCAAGTCACATGCAACAGTTAAATGTAATCAAGAATTTTATATTACGAAAATGATCTATGATTTCCAGAAAAAGTGCAAATTTACTAGAAATTTTGATATTCTGATGCAAAGTAACTACTGATAAAATCAGTCTTTTCTGATTATGAAATTCTTATGTGAGTGGTCTTTAATCACTCCAAATAAATTACAGAAACAATTGGCAAAACATGAACAACAACCGAACAAAAATGTTCGTGTATATTTAACCAATAGTGGATGCTTACCTAATTTATTAATGATAGTATTCAACGGCCGGGCTCCATCCGCATTGACGGAATCGACTTCAGTGCACGATTCGTAAAAATGCTTCAATTTCCATTCAACAGTTCCGAGAGACAGAGGTAACTTCAGCGTCGAGATAAGTTCACGTAATCGAACGGTCTCTGCAATAATAAAACATACTCAAATTAAACACTGCATTGTTGATGAACAATTGGGAGGGAAATTGAATTGGACATTTTGCACATTCAAGACACTGAATGGCACATAAAAACGCCAGCTAATAAGGCCATAATCAGTATGTAGTCATTGGAGAATTTCACTCTCGTCGAGAGTGAATGAAAGACGTTGAATAACGACGAAAAAGTAGAAAACGTAAGCGAGCAGCATCATTTCATTAAAGCGAATGCCCAAAAATGCACCAGCAATTAAATGGTTACAGCCTGCAAACACAATAAAAGGCGGCGTGCTGTGGGCCATTGCTGGCAATCGGTGGGCAAGAGATGAAACGCGCTGCACGTTTCTCGGGTGGATAAAAAAAAGCGAATTTTACCTTGCACTTCGATTTTCACTCGGCGATTCCACTTGCTGCGTTCGGGCGGCAGCGAATTCGTGCGCAGCCAGCCGCCACAGGCCCAATTCAATGTGTCTTCGCATTGGGAAACCGACTCGTTCATGTATTGGCGAATCTGCAAAATGACAAACAAGGCATGAGGCAACGAAACACGAAGACGATATCGGTGCGCTGAAAAAGAGAAACTAAAGGATGCACAGCAAGCTTCCACGAATGGATATGAATCGTGCAGATGTTTCAAGTTTTTCGAATTAATTGGGTCTTCATCGATTCTATACCGATGGTCCCATGGGATGATTAAACAAAATTACAAAAAGAAAGAGAAATTTGAAAAGAATCCCCCAATAAGAATCAATGTTGAATGTTGAAGCATCATCATTAGATGCAATTATTTTTGTCTTAATTGTTCTTTAATCAATAATTCCAATTAGGAAATTCTGAAGGTCAAATTAATCCACTCTCCCAAGAAAAATACAGTTGCTGGAGGAATTCCTCCAAGGCTTTTGAGGAAATTTTGAACATTTACTAGTTTTAGATGGCAACAGGATCTTCAAGATCTATAATTACCATGGCAACTATAAAAATCTGTTGAGTGTCAACACGGAATGTTTTCGAAAACAATTTGCATATTTTATGTTCCCAACAAATTCCACAGAATTTACACCAGAAAAATGATGTCTAAGCTTGACAAATCCTGTTTACTATCAGTGTTTGGTTCATTATACTATTAAGTACTAAAAAACCCAAACAATAACTTTAAAACAATTGCTATAAAGTACTCTCCATAATAAAAATTAATAGCAGTAACCATTTCGTTATATAAAGTATGAATCATTGACAATTTTAAGTTGCTTTAAGACCTGTTAACAAGTGCATCATATTTTACAGACTTAATGTCGTCACGTAACGAATAAACTACACCCGAAAAATATCATCTTGGCAAATCCCTTCATCGTTTTTTTTCGCTTCAAAATCAATGCACTTGCAGCACATGATTCGATTTGCTTTCTCATCCGAGCGAGCAAAAAGGGAAAACCTGTTGCGGTTGCATGGGTGCAGTACGATTGCACGTAACGATGACATTTTAATTATTTATTGCCGCGGACAACGCGCAAGAAAAAATCGGATTTCTTACTTCAACATCACACCATTTACAAGCGCAAGGTTGCAATCATCTTAATTCAATTACCGCTGAATTTGAATAATTTAAACGAGGATATTCGTTACATCTAATTACACATGATGCATCTTAATTAGTGCGCGGAACAGTTTAGCACTTCCCACACACTTTTTCGTGCTCATTCTTCTCTTCTTTTTTATACAATTCCACATTCCGTATTACAACTCTACTCGTCGTCTGTTGGCAATACCAATGTTGCAATGCATTTAATGAAATAGGAATACTTTTGAGAAAGGCAAAAAAAACAACTGGCGAAAGAAGTAAATGTGCCACACGTTGCAAACAAAACAGCAAAAAATTACTTAAAAGTGTGTGGACTTTAAATGCGGTTCAGAAACTCTGCTGACAAAAACAAAAACTGTTTCAATGCGCTCGTAAAAGCCAAGAAACTGGAGAATGAAGTGTCGTTTACATCATCCGTACATCTTTCATATGATGCACTATGACTTATTATGAAATTTAACGTAAAAATATTTCGTGCTCACCTCACACAGCTTGACTGACATTTAATATACGTCAATTATTTGCAAAAATCGAGAATTAATGATGAAGAATACAAGAATCAATTAGATAAATGTGCTTGTAATATTTCTACAATTTTTTGTTAGCATCGAATCGTTTTTGTCTATTTGGAGAAATTATGGAAATCTGCAAATGTGAAGAATATAAGGAGCATGTGAAGAAGATAAAAATATTTACGTTGGGCACACTTCTACCGGAAATTAAACGATTACCACGTACGTATTGGTCGTAATAAATTCAGACTGCATTGGTTTCTTTTTCAATTAATAACCCAAATTTTTGAAATTTATAAGAAAAAAGTAATGAAATGAGGCAGAAACTACGAATCAAAAATATCTACTAATTAACGGTTTTCACTTTCGATAAATTTGGTGCCAAAATGTGTGTTACAACCCGAAAATCTTCGATGTCTACTTATGATGATTTATCTTCATTAGAAGCTACACGCATTAATATTTCCAAAGCGCATTCATTCATTTCACTAATTAATGCCTGATAGGAAAAACCGATTAAAATTTAAACACCGGTTAGACAGTTCAAAAATAACATTATGTAAATACGCGCGTTCATCTTCAGCGTTTTTTATACTCAAGGTTCCTACTTCCTCGTTTCATATGAATATAATATGCCATAGAATTTTAATGCTGCTGGGCAACTTCTTGCTTCTGAGAATCTACGCGCGCTGCTAATTATCATTTTTAGATACTAATTAATTGTAAAGAATACACACAAAGTTCGTGGATGAATTGACAAGTGCATCAGGGATCAAGGCCGATCAGTGAATTCATCATAATCGCAATCGAAAGTAACAATCTTATCTTGACATTAAGAAATGATTTTCCTGGTGTGAAGCAACAACAGCGATTACGTTGCTTCTTTAATTGCCGTTCGTTCATTGTTTCCACAAGTTCTGATAATAGAAAAAATGAGTGAGAATGTGAGAGTTGAATAAACTCTAAACTGAAATTTAAAAATTCATGTTTTCGCCCGAGACTCGTGAAGATTAAATTGACATAAAACCAGAAGAGTATGGCCATTGTTCTTCGCTTGTTCTTCGCTAATAAGATTTGCATGTTGTTTTTTTCGCTTCTCGTCGTTCAGAAAAAATGTTGGCTGTGTTGTTCGATTATTCGATTACTCATTGGGTACATGGAAGCGTGAAAGTTCGCCTGTCGATTGCACTTGTATAGTTTATGGCCGAATTTCCTTTTGCAGTGCCGCCGAACACTACAATGGACGCGCGGAACGTGCTCATATCAGAAAGTCGCGATCCACGCCAGAACAAACCGTTTATCTTCCCGTCGACAATTGAACCCAATAGACCCGTACCCGATAATTGGATTCCGGTTAATCCGGGCCATATTTCAACCAAGTATGTTGCTTGGGCGCAAGTTACGTAAAAGCGGCTTTTATAAATGCACGTTTTTGCAGATTCGCCTACGAGTGTCGAAGCAAATTCACCCGGAATAAGATCTTCGTTTAGAATACTGCAACTGAATCAAATTAATATTTCTCGTCTAATAAAGTAATTCATTTTAAAGCGCTGGTTTATGACTACTTGAAGATTTTCTGGCAGAACATTCAACTTTTAAAGTGTTGGCTGCGAACTTCACTCGTGCTTGACGAGTTTTGAATTATTTCATGACTAAAGGATAAATTTATAGTCTTGCAAACAGTTTTACACCTTATTCATCCCAAATTAGTATAAGCAAACTAATTGACAAAGTTTTAGAATGCCAAATGAAGGCTAAAATAGCTTCTTTATGTCTTGAAAACTCAAATTATGAAAGTGTCAAACTACACTCAAACAAATTCAAACTTTTACCATATTGAAATTAATTATTTACCTCCAAAAGACTGATGTTTGATTAAGAATCAACCAAATCATGTTTTCAGTTATCTAAACTTCAAATAATTCCCTTTAGATGAAATTTTCAGACCTTGTAAGTAGTGAAAACCTTGAAACACCTTGATGAGAAGTTTGTTGTGGTAAATAAATAATGTTTACAATGAAACATTGTAGGCTATTTTTAAACCAGCATTAAATTGTGGGTTGCCTACATTAACACTCACCTGGGTAGATATCCGAAGACAAGCGTCGCTTTTGCATACCGGAAAGCGATGAGCATGCGATGTGGTTGGCCACAACGAGGCCAAAATAATAACGACAATCAACAGCAATAAAGCAGCCAATACAATGCCTCCAACAATATACAGTCCACGCTTCGTGAGGCCACTTTTCTCTCGAAGTTTGCGCTCTGTGTTCGCCCAGAACACGCGCCCTTTGCTCTTTTCCTTCAGACAGGGTTCGCTCTCCTCATCGGCGCTCTTCAGGCCACCATCCACTTGCTCCACGCCGTTTTGGTGCTCTTTACTCGCAAATTTTTCGTCTCCCATTATTCCAAGTCTTAACTAGCCACTACTTTTTAATCGTGCGTCGATGTTTTGGCAAATCTGATGCTTGGCAGTCAACAATAAGTTTAACAATTCCGCAGTGTTGTTATCAATCACAATGGTCACATCCGTCCATGACAATTGCTTGTACTGATGTTCACATTTTATCACTGAGATTCCAATGACAATGGGCCACACATAAGTTGACTAAAGTGTGGTAAAATGGTGAAGACAAGACCGTACGAAGGCCAACGTTGTTAACTTGGCAATTAACACGTGAGGCACCAGCTGAAACAGTGAGTTCAATGAGATTACAATGTTCGTTTGTTTCGGCGATTGCGTGCTTTTTTAGATTACCCAAACGAAGAGAGACGTGGAGGGCTGAAAAAGCGACGTGTTCGACTACGCAACAGCTGAATGTGGCACGTCGTCGGCGTCGAGGTCCATCCGTTTTTCAGCGTTTCATCTGCAGAGTGCTGGTTCCGTCTCTAGGCGCGAACGGGAAGCAGCCTGGAGCGTCTTATTATATCTGTAACGAAAACATAAAAGTCAATCGTTGTATTTATTCGTCATTTAGAAGAATAACAAGTGCACGAAATAACAAACGCCGATGCGCGCCAATTCATCAATGTGTACGCAGACTTTGCTCGATATTTTTAAATAAATCACCAACCAAAGTTCGTTTTTCTTTTCTCCTCTTTCATTATCTCAACTGGAAATGATTTCCTCATTGATCAAACCTACGTTTTGTTCTCGGTGTGTGTACAGGCTGACATGATAAGTGACTCTATGTGCAAAACGATTGAAGCAAAGCAGATCAAACAGTTGTGAATGGAATGGGAATATTTGGTTGCAAAGCTTTTCCGAGTTGTATATTTACAATAGAAAATTAAAAATACGCGCTGAATATTCTCTTGCACTTTGTCGGAATAGTTTAGACAACTGTGTGGATACCAAAATATCGAAGGACGTCTTGCACCAAGCAGGGAACAATAGACACTGACAAAGTTGTGAATTTGTTAGGAAACTTCATGAGGGCAGGATGTATTACAACTGATTGTGAGCCAAAAAAACTCAATGTGTTGGGTAATCTGATTGGATCGAGAAACAATATCAGTTCAACGTGGATTAATTGTGTGTAGCATTATCATTAAGCAAAAATTAATTTTGGAATTGTATTACAAATGCCATTTTGTTTATAAGAAAACTTTGGCGATTTCAGTGCCTTTGAAAATTACTTATTGGAATCAGAATTTTCAATATTCTCTGATTTGAAAATTGAATTCAAGAAAGTAATTATTTAAACTGTACTTTCCAATTTCAATTGATACTTTGGTATTAATTGATTTACTGATTAGATACGAACGTTCATCCGAATTAAATATACATTTATCTTTCTAGTATTACTATTCCAAATAACTGCATCGTGTGAAAAATGAATAATACTTGGATTTAAACTTGACTTAAGTCCAATACAAATGTTTACATTAAAATTAGCATCAAACTATACACAAAGAATGAATTCCTCGCAACTAATTCAATAAACCAATATAACCTACAAATACAAATATCAATAAAATCTAATTGATAAATTAAAACGATCAACGAATATTGAAACCTACTTGATTGACAACGAAATAAATTGTAATTGAACCCAATAAACTGATTATTAGATCATCTTGATAAAATTGAAGTATCCCTAATCTCTATGAAGCCAGAACTAACAAATGAACAACTAAATTTGATTGGAAGTTTACTCGTAAAGTAATGAATCAAAAAATAGATTCAACCCGTATCCAACTAAACCTGCGCCCTCAACAGACCTTCAATAGATCCATTGAACCCATCCAATTGTTGTCGAATTATAATAAATAGCCGAGAGTATACTCTCCTTTCATTGTGTTTTGTTTCGTTAATCATTAAGAAATTGTCCACTTTGCTGCGATTGAATGCACGCAGAGGTTTCATGCACACACAACTTATGCTTGAACTCTCTTTGCGCATTTGCAAACACGAATCGTCATAAACAAAGTCCCTACATCAATTAGCAATGATAAAACATGAATTATACATTCGTGCTACTGCAGACAGATGAATGAATGTTGCAGGCCGTCTCTCAACGAGTTGTGTGACAAAAATTGCTGCAATGTATGTTGCAAAATATGATTTGGGTATTCGTTACACTTTCAATGATTTCCGACATAGTTTCATTCGGTATTTATGGCAACAACTGGCGACATTTCCTCTAATTGTCATTGTTTCAATCAACATCCTCTTTGAGTTCCACGCTTGAATGTAAATTACTCGTTTTTCTACATTTTCGCTAATTGTGGTTGGAAGCAATTCCTCCAGACACAAATGCCAGAAACCTTGTAGCGTGTGTAAACTATATGATCTTGGTACATATTTCACATTCTAGTTGTACAAACACCTCCGTGAAGCAATTATCAAGCTTTTATTGTTTATTATTTTAATTCATACTAATTAGGTTGGCGTCAGGGTTATGCGATATTCACAGAAGGTATTTTATATCATTTATGTAAATCATAACGATTTATTTATGCAACGTGTGCGCACACAATCGCATAACTTGAAAAATCGTTGTTATCAACGTTATAATTAATTAAAAGGCCTGAATTTTTGTATGAAATTGAGAGAAATCAGTGTGATATGATAAGAAACGCTCGCTATTGTTCACGAACTTGGAATATCATCGTATAAAATTACTTTTTCTGTTGCATTGCATTGTTTCAAAGACCACACCGAGTTGAGTTCCCTTGCACAGGCGAGAAACCGATATGCAATGCGAAAAAGTCTGCACGCAAAGAGTTCATGCAATGACATAACTGTACAAACGTGCAAACAACGCCAACGGTCAATGTTGCGGCCAGAAAAATGCAACTCACGCTATCGTCGTTCTTGATTGTTGTGCCATCTTCGTTTTTGCAATGTCAACGTTAGACTTGATTAGACGTATCGCACGCGTTTGCCGCGCAGAATTCGGCTGCCATTATGCAGCACACCTTCTCAAATTCGATTGCTTCGTGACGATATGTTGAGGTATTTGAACTTGAATCGCATGTCCCCAATTCACGTGGGAGTTGGGACGACTTGCATCTAGCCGAACTGGTATTTCATGATTCCAATGCAGGCGCGCACACACTCGACTGGGTCATGTGCTGGTTGCCCCAAGCAGAAAAAAATGCGTAACCTACCTGTAGAGCTTGCCTCCTCGACAATCCAACCTTAATTGTTGCACACAGGTGGACCTTCACGTAATTTGCACTTGGCGACGCGACGCAATTTCGTCAGCACGGCCAGCACGACGACGACGAACAACGACAAATCGACGACGGTAATTTCCCGAACAGCCGCTGCAAAAATACAACACTTATCACTCGAAATTAGATTGCACTCGCCAAATGTTACCGTTTTTTCATGCCGGCATCGCTTCCAAACGTGCACTCAACTGAACTTCATCCCCTCCGCTTTCTACTCGGGGCGATACTAGCGCCACGCTGCGGGATTCTCGTGCGTTGTCGGCTGGAAAACGCGCGATGCATTTCAAATAATTATTCATGAATAAAAATGAATACCTTGAATATAAATGTTGATAGACGAATATTAAATACCTCGAGGTCGTATTTCATACAGTTACTACTGTTTGCAATTCCACGTGATTTTATTTTTGCGTATTCTATCGTTTCGTACTCGCGTAAGCGAATATTCAAATTGCTTCATCAACTCGATCTCATCCAATTTCATTAAGAATTAATTAGGTCGATGAGATTGAAACGAATCACGCTAAATATGCCGACTCATAAACAAATCGCTATTATTTAACAATTCGTCCGAGATTTGCTTCAAGTTCCTGACTGTCATCATAAATTTATCATTTTAGGAAAATTCCATAACCAAATTTCGACTACAAATCTTTTGGAACAGGAAATAGTTGAAAGCAAGGAATTTTGAGAGGGCTGCGATACCGGTTATCAACTTCCGCTACAAACAAAAGACAAGCGTTAACATTTAAGATTATAATTATATAAATAGCACAGCAATAAATGTCACCTTCTCGTTCCTATTTGCGGGCGCAGACATACTTAAAATCTAAACTATACATTCAATGTCTGGTCCAAAATGTATTTGTCTTCCACGTTGTTAATTTTTTGCATGTAGTTCAGCGTGAACTGTCGTCCGAGGAATCTAATAAAAAAAATACTAGAATCGCAGCAAAGCACTTGCGGCGTTCGCTCAACTGCGTCAAAGAACAATCGGAGAAGAAGAATATAGAGCTATATCGGAAATAAGGGTATATCAAAATACTGCCAAATTGCTCCCTGCGAGCAACTGACAAAACCGCGCGCGATGCTTCTTCGCGCAGATTTACTTCTGATTCGCATCAATGTGATCGGGCGAGAAGCCCTTCGAAAACCGATCGAACATCTTCCCGTAAAGCGTTTCCAATCCCTGTGCGTACTGCTTGCAGTCGAATAGAGGTGATGTGGTGCGAGCGGTCCACACCTTATGACGCATTGCTTTTAAGCTGAAAAAGACGAAATGAATGATAAGTATCTGTCGTTGAGGCGATGAATTATGTTGGGATTTTTTTCTACTTACTATTCTCGGTCGGTGCCCAATTTGATGGCGATATCTTGGTATTCTTTCCGCGTCCGCGCGATAAGTTCGTGGCAGCCGAGCGTGTGAATTTGAGAAGCGGCCACTCGTGATGCAAGGGTTTCGGCTGGTAATGTGACCACTGGCGTGCCAGTCCACAAAACGTCCATGCTGGTCGTGTGACCATTACATAACGGCGTATCCAGACAAACGTCAGCCAGCTGACCACGTCGGACGTGCTCTTCTTTAGCAGCGACATTGCTGAAAATAATCCTGCCAGCAGGCAGTCCCAATTGCTGCGCGGTAGCCAACAAATTCGGTTCGCCCACGGCGGGGAAACGCAGCAACCACAGCACCGAATTGGGCACGCTCTTCAGAATATTCACCCACATGTGCAATGTGAGCGGGTCGATTTTGTACAATTGATTGAAATTGCAGTAAACAATCGCGTCGTCTGGGAGGCCGTATTGTTGACGTGTTGTCACGACGATGTTTTGTGGGACTTCCTCGCCTGTGGCTGCTTTGTTATTGGTTTGGGTTGTAGCTAAACCATTCTGCACCAGGACGCCATTGACGCTGGTTTCGATCTGCCCGGAAGCGATCATTGTCTCAATGGGGGTCGTCGTGGGTAGCTCAGCTACTTTCAGGCTGATTTCAACTGGTTTATTCGATTGGACGACCTCTTTGATCTCCTTAACTTGGGTGTTTTCCACCAGGGGCGATAAATCAGTCGCGTTAATAATAGCCACGTTATCAGCGACGCCATTGGCGCTCTTGTCTGCGACGATGAGACGCTCTTTCAAGTGCGGGAACATCTGCTTGTGATCGCCCACGAAGTACGTGTAAGGCATGTACGCCAGCTTCTCGCTGTATTGCGCCTGCAATTCCAGCGGCGATGTAACCGCGTCCGTTATGAGATAATCCATAAAACTCGCGCCGCTTGTGCCCGGATAGCCCAGCCACATGACTTGAATGGGCGCCGGGCGCAAAGCGAAGATCTCGTTGCGAGCGCCCTTCGTGTATCCGTTCATATTGACGAGGACGTTAATGCCGTCCGCATAGATGCGATCGGCCGCCTTTCCGTTGCAGGGCATTTGCGACAAGTCGATGAAGTGCTCGGCCTCGCGCGCAATTTTCGAGCGGAATGTGGTACCATCATCGGGACTGAGAGCGTAGCAGAAAACCTCCACCCTTGATCTGTCGTGCAAACCTGCGAAGTGGAAATTATGCGATGAAAAGCACTTATTTATAGCAAATACACGGTGCGCGAATTGATGGAAAATCAATACGCGCGCCAAGCAACGAGACTCACCTGGAACGGACTGCATCAAGTGCGAGGTGGGATGATTGCCAAAATCGCTGCTCACATAGCCGATCTTCAGCCGGCCACGGATTTCAACGGGGAATTTGAACGGCGGCTTGTGCAGCACGTGGATCTTCTCGAGACAGAGGTTGGCATGGCGGGCCGCGATCGCCTTGCGGAATTCATGCGACAGCGGATACAGCATCGAATGGTGCGGATGCACCGACGGCAATCGATTCTTTTCCAGCTGATCGGCGACGATGCTGACGAGCTTCTTCATGCGCGCGTCATAGTCGGTCCAGTCGCAGACGATCTGCAGACAGTGCGCCAAATTGCAGTAGGCGTCCGGGAAGTCGGGCTTCAGCTTAAGTGCGGTGCGATACGACTGGATCGCTTCGGGAATATTGCCGGAATCCTTGTGGATGCTGGCGAGATTGCTGTGCGCGTCGGCGAACGCCGGATTGATTTGTATCGCGCGCGAGTAGCACTGCAGCGCGCCGGAAACATCCTGCATCTCCTTGAGTGTGTTGCCCATATTCGAGTAGGCATCTGCGAATGTCGGCTGGATGCGGATCGCATCCTTGTAGTGCATGAGCGCTTCATTGAGCTTGCCCTGTTGCTGCAGAACGGAGGCGAGATTGCTGTGCGCCGCGGCGAATTCCGGGAAGACTTCCAACGCCTTCAAGTAGAGGCGCGTCGCCTCCTCGATGTATCCCTGCTCGCGTTTTATGTTCGCCAAATTATTCAGCGAGTCGGCGTGTGATGGGCAGAGACGTAGGGCTGTGTTGTAGCATTCCTCGGCGTCGGCGACCTGGCCCTTTTCTTTGAGGGCGTTCGCCAGATTGCAGTATGCATCTGGGAAATTCGGTTGTAGCTCGATGGCGCGTCTGTACGTGTCGATGGCTAAGTCGATGAGTCCTTGCTCGTAGTAAACGCACGCTAAGTTGCCATGTACCACTGCATTGTTCGGCGAAAGATTTAGCGCGCGTAGATACGCCGCTACCGCTCTGCAAACAAAGAAGAATTTATGTTAGATTCCAGATTATTTGTGGGGCACATCATAAATTCACGAACGGCCGACAGTTTGTCGATGAGTATTTATAATTTCGGACGCATGTGTGCAACAGGTCCTTGCAGCAAATGGCCGATGCGCGTTGGAATTATAAAATACAGTTTTGGGGCCAACGCGGCAATTTTTGAAAGGGAATTTAAAAACTTGTACGTTTTGCCAATGAGGACGCGTACGCACGTGTACTACATTGCGACAAATTATGACTTCTATAAATACATATGCCGATTTTCATATTTATCAGCATTATAGACAAGATGGCACACCCACCAATCATAAAACATGTTTGGAACATGAAACATTTGCTCCATTGTATGAATTATGTGGATAAACATGAAATGAAGTAAAAGCTTGCGTTGTTAAACTTAACGATCGCGCAAGTTTTAATTAATTTAGACAGAGATACGGAGGGAGAATGCAACCTTTTGAATTGACTGCGAATCCATGCGACGCAACCTTCAGGGGGTTTTCCCAGGTACTCCTCTCGCGTGGCATACTTTTCCAGTTGGATATCAATGACCGTATACACCACGACGCACTGCAACTCCATCTCGGCCGCCACATGTCCAGACAGGCACGTAGATTCGCGTTCCTCCCCGTCAATCTCTCACGACTTCTTCATTGCACAACATTCGCAAACGGCAGCGAACCGAGCAGCGGATTGAACGCGATGTATGACTCCAACGCCGCAGCGCGCATTGGACGTGCTCCCATGTCGGTTGCTAATATCGCGGACGCGCTCTCCGTTTCGCGATTTATAAAATATTCTTGGGAATGACGCACTGGTGCGCACCAATTAGCTCGGTTATGATTCGGAATATCCGTAATGAATGAACACGGATCGTGCGATCTATGCGCATATCCCGTTACGAAAAGAAAAATTCAAATATTTACATGAACGACGTTAATTCGGAATACATGTGGTGTTCCCGTGGGTTATTGTCATATCGGCTACGCGGAAAAATCTAATGATTGCCGCAATGTTGGATTATTTTTAAAACCAGTCGCGTTTCATGCAGATTTTTTTCCAAACAAAATATTTACGTTTTGCAGTCACTCAAGGCTATTTTAACCGTTTCGGCGACTCGGGACGTGTTTGTACTTGGCGAAGAGACGTGAACAGACGGAAAATTTGGTGCTGCGAAGAATTTTACTTCAGTTTTCGACTTTGGAAAATGTTGCTACTAAGAAGAGTACGGGCACTAACGGAATTCTACACTAAACACTACGATAGCGAGAGAAGAATGTAAATTGAAGAGGAAAGCTGCGTCGTGTGCGCTCCGTCAGAGAGTCTTAGCGAAACTGAAACTAAAATTCTATGGAGTGCGCCTGTGGGATGGCCGGGGCAAGGGTGGTTTCCATGGAGACCGGAGGCTGCGCGTAGATATTCCTGCTTATTTGTGCACTGGACAACCTGCATTCATGCGAGCCGCAGAATTTCGGCAATCCCAATTTGGGTGAAGTGACACACTTCGAGCGACGTTAACTAAAAGTGCGCAACTTTGCCTATCAATAATTGCGCTACCGTTTTTTTTTTCTTTTTTCCCTTGTTCCTGGAATGTGGAAACGCCCCCTTTTGCTGTTAACGCGAAAATTTGTTTATCTGCTGGCCAAATCTGACTTATATTCGGGCGTATTTTCGGTGGCGAAAATGGAAAAGTTTTAATTGCGTACCGAATGGAAATTGTGCTTGTTGCGCTCGTTCATGCGCGGCAAACACGCGATACACGCCTTTATTATTTTATCAATAGCAAATGGCGATAGGGAATAAACACGGCCAACTGGTCGATGCAAATATTCCAATAAACTGACCATCAAAACACAATAACAACTAACACCAATTACAATCAATACCGTGCCTGGTGCGCTCGCCTTCGAATCGCTATAATTTGGTTTTTGCGTGTCTGAACCGGGTAAATTCCTTCGTTCGATCATGTTCGCGAGCCGTCCGTTATACCCATTCATTATTAATCAAATTCTCGCCGAATTACACCAAATTCGATACGTACGTATAGACGAGTTTAATAATGATGAAACTCGGATATATCACAAGTGAAAAGCGAACAACAACTGCACCTATTGACGACGTTCAAACAAAATATGTGCCGAGTTGCTTTCAGACCTTGGAATGCGCCATTTTGAGTCATCAACAACTTTAAACATGAACGCGCATCTCGCGCAGAATTACATCATTGATTGAAGTTCTGCATTCGGCACGCGCAAAACGGATTTGGATGTCACTTACCTATCAAATATGCGAGCCTCCTTCAGGACATTTCCAAGATTGATGTATGCGTCCAGAAAGTTGGGGTCTAGGCCGACAGCCTTCTCGAAATGATGAATGGCGAGCCATATCTCTCCCTGCGCGTTGAACACGCATCCAAGGTTGCTCCAGGCGACAGCGAAGTCGTTGCGAGTCTCAATCGCCTTTAAGTAGCAGGCCTAGATTTGGGGCGAGACAGATGAGAGGAATTAGTAAATGCACATTATGCAGGGTATGATTCGCAAGCGTCCGCAATTTGGGGCCGTCTCAGAGTCATCATTGAAAACGCATTGCTCGCAAAAAATCTAACAGCGTTTGCGGGGAGAGCGCGGAAAGCGTTACGCATTCGCGCACGTATCGTGCGCGAATTTGATTGTGATTGAATGCTACGCCAGCGCACGCATACGCAGAAAATCGTATGCCGAGTGGACGACACATTATGGCAGAAAGAATTTCGCATCGCAATGGTTGATTGATCGGGTGACTTTCATGTTGATCTAATGCTCACTTACGCCTATCGCATACTTGATGAATTGACGGCAAGAAAAAGGCACGAACCGAATCGGTTCGCAGGAGGTGTGAAAGAGGAGAAGAGAAAATCATAAAAGTCAGATTTAAAACGGCAAATGTGCTGCGATTTGCCGTGCTAAAACGTAACCAAACGGATCAAGAGAAATCAAAGTAAAGGAACGAACGCAAAAAGATGGATCATAATCAATCTACGCAAGCGCTAGAGAGGCCCCACTCTCGATTACCTAAAAACAAAGAGACTTCTTTTATGCTTAATTGTTTGTTTGTTTGATTCCGCTAATAAATACCCATCTTCGACAGCGTACTTTACCTGATCGAAAGCGCATTGTTTACCAGGCTCGAAGTGTTACAACATTGGTACAAATGCAGTGCGTCAC
>JARJDZ010007984.1:0-51019 GCA_030264555.1 Aleochara sp. GC000083
GTTCCCCTGGGCCGGGTTAATGATTTTGCGACTTGTACTCCTAGCGAGTGTAAGAAAGCAAAATCAAAGGCACCTGTGAAAAAAAAACAAAAACACATATTTGCGGGGAGGGTGGAGAAGGTAGTGGATGGCCATCCAAGGATAAAGATCAATGAAAACATAAACCAAAAATAATTTTTTCACGCTTGTTGATCCTGGAATCGCACTTCCTTCCCGAACTGTAGATTGATCGCTTCCTAGGATCCTGGGCCTTGTACTTCTGGCTTGGAATGAATCGTCCTTCAGGAGTTGGCGGCTACTGCGTTGACCAATGGGTGTAGTCCGTCCTTCCGATGTCCTTGGATGTCCAAATCCATTCAAATCGATGATCCCACGATGGCACCCTTTCAGCAGATCCCTCCCAATCTTTGCCCAAGGAAGAGTCGTTAACCCGAAGTTGGGATGAACCCCCAAAACGCTTTATTTTTGATTGTCTGGGTCGTCGCGAAAGAAACGATCAAGGACACAAATGACCGAGGTCCTTCAGGAGGAATGAATTTGTATTTGATTAGCGATTAGTTAGGTTGATCGATTGGGCTTGCGATTGTATTTCTTTACTGAACACCTTTTGCTCGTAGAAAATCAAAATGAGAAATTGAACTAATTGAACTAATCTCTATGATCTAATTGGCAATTTACTAGGGGACACCGGAAGTGATTTAATCAATGCATATATCTCATGTTCCCTGAACCCCCCACCCAATGAGAAAGAAAAATATTTCACGATGGTTGGCACAACGATATTACCTAATTAACGATAGCAAAAATGAACTCTTAACTCAATCATCAAAATTATTAGCATGAAATATTCGTCCAAAAATGCAATGCAATCATTTTTATTCATCGTTATCTCACACCTAGCTACCCGAAATAATGGGCAATCGCAGATTTCAGACAAGAAAATAACAAGGCCCTCGAGGACTCTCTTCCTTGATATTATCCCATTAGAAAAACGGCCATGATTACTCATTTTTGTCCCTAATCTTTATTGTTGATCCCTGCCTTAAGGCAAAAACCACACACTCAAACGCGGAATTGCATTACATTTTGGATAAATATTCCTAATTACGATGGGTGCCAACCAAAATTAATGAACCCCTTAATTGACACCCACTGAATTGAACTGATTTCAATTACTATTCGCGAAACTAACGAATTAATGAATTAGGTGTATACATACAAAGAGCAAATCACAACCAGCAAAATCAACAAGAAAATTGTTGAAAATGAGACTGATTGAAATTATTATTTGGGCTATATTTAAGAAAGTGAAACATGAAACTAATTGAAAATTTATGAAATGAAATTAATTATTAAGTATTGAATTCTGGATTTTAATAATAAAAATAGTAAATATTAAAAATTGGAAGCTGCGCTAATAGAAAACTGTCATCGAAATCTAAATTATTATGCCAAAGCAAATTGAATAGACACGCGCGCGTTGTCTCAATTGTTACAATTATTCCCTCATTAAATATGAAATATACTGCCCCCTAAAAACTATAAACGAAAAGCTTTAATTGAATTTGAATCGCGCCCGTTTTCAAGAGATCTTCCTTGGGCAAAACCTTCAGCCTCTTGGATATCGGTGCATTTGGTCCAAAGCTATCAGACATGAATATAAATTATTACACTAATCAATCGCAAAAAATACAAAAAAAACAATGATCTAATAAACTATTTTTGGAAATCATAAATTAACTCACCTGATGCATCAGCTTGTATTTGATGATGAATGTAGATGACGATGACGATGACGATGACGATGACGATCACGATCACGATCACGATCACGATCACGATGACGGCGGCGACGGAGATGACGGGGGCGACGGCGATGATGATGATGACGATGACGATGACCGGGAATCCAAAACGCACTTAAGTTTCCGCGAAGGTGTCTTCATTCGTCCCGTAATTGTTCAATCACCACTCAAGTTATTGTCCATCTACGGCCGCGATTTAGGATGAATCAACGTCGCGTTGGAATTGATGCCCGAAAGTCCTTCCAAATACTATTCAACGAATTGTTGCGCGTTTCACTACAAGACGTTAATCCCGAATTTCACTCGCGACGATTTCGTCCGGTTGGGTTATGGGATGAACAGGAAACGGTAATGGCAGTTTTCATACTGTATTGATTGCAAATATTAGGGAGCAACTATAATTTGATTTTAAAAACTTTGAATGAAAAGAAAAACTGTAAAAACTAGCTGAATATAAGGGAATTTATATTATTACTAAACTAATATGAATTAGAAAATATTACTGATTGGCAAAAACTGAAATCGGGAAACCGGAAGTGATCTAATCAATGCATGTATCTCCCACCTTTATTAAAAAAAAATTCGCGTAGATTGGCACAACGACTTATTTAATTAATTGACTATTGCAAAAATTAATCCATGAACCCCACTTGAAAACAAAAGCATGAAATATCCATTCAAAAATGCAATGCAATTCGCAATCAATATGGATCCTTAGATCCGGCGGACACACTAAAGCTACCCGAAGTAATGAGCAATCGCAGATTTCAGATAGTAAAATAACAAGGCCCTCGAGGACTATCCCTGTCATTTTTCCATTAGAAAAACGGCGACGATTACTCATTTTGTTCCCTACTGATCATTATTGCATCAACACCTTTGCCTTGATGCAAAACCTCACACTCGCGAATCGAATTGCATTACATATTGAATAAATATTCCTAAGTTACGATGGGTGCCAATCATAAAAATTAATCCCTTGAATTGAAACCCCAAAAATTAAACCCCATTGATTGCAAAACTAAATGAATTGACCAATTAATTTATAAAACGCATCAATCAGATCACGACTGGCGAAAATGATGAATTGATATTTAAATATTGGGAAAATTTGATTTAATTGATTTGAAACTAATTGAAAACTGCCATCATATGGTTGCAACGTGGATATGAAACACTAAAAAGCGCGCGCTTTACTGCGAATCGTTCGCGAAATTATGATGCGTTGGACACGTCCGACTCCTTCGACTGGCTGAGCTCGACTGTGATTTACTCAGCTCGAAGAAAGCTGATGCAGGTGCGTAATTGCTTATCAATTTGCAGAACAACAACAAGGTGCGTCATCAGCACCCTGGCACAAATGCAGCGTAAACAACCCCTTATTCCGGAAAATCGCTCGGGAAAACTTAGCACCATTGGAAAGGAAATTTCATTTTAAGCAAAATAAAGTTTGATTCAAATTTTTCGGTCAAGGCATTCTCAAGTTATGGACATATTTAAGTACTAACTGAATTTTTCTCTGGGAAAATTAGGAAAACTAATATTTTTGTAATACCAATGCGGGAATATCAAAATTTAACGGGGCTTCTTTAATATGCCGCAAAAATTATTACAATCAATGCAATAGTTTTCCTGTAATCTTCAAAAAACCATCAAATAATTTCTGCAACATTATTTTAGAAGAGGTTCTAGAAAATTCGCTCCAATATTAAATACTAAATTCTGAATATGCACTTGATGATACCAATTCTAAAGGATATTTTTAATTAAAACAATGTTCAAGATAATCCTAAAGGGAAAAGGGGGAAATTTTCCACGTTGGCTAGATTTTAGAATATCGGGATTTCTAAAATGTTTATTGTTTTAAGATTACAACATCCCAATAAAACAACATTTAAATTGGACCCTTCGAAATATTTTGAAATATCTTCAGGACCTAAAACTTAATGAATCCAATGGGCAATCAGTTGAAAAGTACCAGAATGTATCCAAATTTCAAATGCAAATTTGCAACCTTGCAAATTAAAAACTATAGAAATATACAATGAAACATTAACACTTTGATCTCGTTTTAATCCTCTCCAAAATCCAACAAACTCATTTTCCATACACCCATGCTTTCTCGCTTGTTAAACCTGGTCCGACGCAAACAGAAACCGCCGTCGAATAGTTAATCTCGGCGGCGGGCCATCCATTGAACAAGTTAATTTCTAATTTAATTCGTTAATTAATTCTGAAGGCGAGTCGCGCGCTTGGGGGCTAATCGCTTCCATTGTCGCGCGAATTACGCGCAGGCGGCCGGGACAAAGAGCCTCCCTCTTCTGCCGCCCCCGCAGCAAGCAAGCGCGCGCATTTCTTCATCGCCCTGCGCCCCCAAACGCGCCCATCATGTCTGCATCCCTCTTCGGGTATGCGTGCGGGGGTGGCGCCTGCCGTCACCGCCAGCAACTTTCCAGACGGGGATGCACATCCACCTCCTCGACGGCGGCGGTGGTAGTGGCGGCTGATGCAATCATTATGACTACGAAGGGCATCCATCCATCCATCCGGGAATGGATGTGTCAATAATGGCACGTAATTCACGAATGTAACAAGTTATTCGACCGGGGGCGGCAGAGGTTGAATTGGGCAGCGATTAATGATACACGTGCGAAGAGGTGAATGCGATGTCATAAGGGCATTATGGTGCTTGTGTGCGCCGCCCCCAAACTCACGCCCACACAACAAACGCACTCGTTTCTTTTGCCCGTGTCATAAACAGATCAAAGATATTCTGCAGCTAATTCATGTGTTGTTGAGAAATTAACACATATCAGAATATATCAATTGTATTTCATGTGGGGAAAATAAATTTCAGAAAGTAGAAAATGTATTATAGAAACACGACCATAAGAAATGCAACATTATACTGGAGATAAATATAATTTTCTGAAATGGTAAATTATAATTCAGAAAGTAGCATATGTATTTCAGATTATGATTTGTATTTCAGAAATTAAGATTAGAAACTTTATTATTTTTATCCAGTATACATGTGTCAAATTACTATAACAACTAATTTATATTTATAATATCGTATCTTTGGGGTAATTTCGGGATAAACAATCTTGTGCATCATCTTTATTTAAAATTTTTGTCAATTTTTATTTTTGCCACTTTTGCACGTCCAATAATTTCATTCTGATTTCCAAATGATATTTTTATAAATATATATTGCTTGTTCTGAAATACTTATGAATAATCTGAAATTTAAATTGTATATTATGAAATACATTTTGCTAATCATAAAACAATTTGAATTTTCTGAAAAACAATTTACTAATCTCAACTATAAATCATAGATTCTGAAATACATATCGATAATCTAAAATAAAATTGATAAAGAAGACTAATCTGAAATTCAAATTATTTAATCTTAAATACATTTTACTATTCTTAAATATGATTTATATTTTCTGAAATACAATTAACAAATCTGAATTTTAAATGATATAATCTGAAATACATATCAATAATCTGAAATACAATTGTTACAATTGTTACAATTGAAAAAGTTCTAGATAAAAATTCCACTTTTGTCATTAATCAATTATTCTTATCTTTATTATGGAAAATTATATGAATCCATGCAAATTATTAGTCCCTAGAAAAAAAAACGAAAATAAGAGATGTAATAACTCCCAACGTGGTAAATTAAATAATAATTGCGAAATTAAATCCGATATGCAAATCCGGATGAACATTACTTCAAATGCTAAATTAAATTTGTATAAACTGCCCTCCTAATGCATTCAAATGAATTTTTCGTCCCCCACTTTGAATGATGTGTGCAAAAAACCAATCAAAATTGATGGCTGGTTGGGCAGAGATTAAATAAATATTGGAAAATGCATCAAGAGCATCCATATTGAGTGCAATGCAACCAAATGCGGATTTGTTCGTTTTAATTAAATTTAATTTAAATAATAATAACTGCTGGTAATCGATGCCCTATGTCTCTGCACACATCCTGGAAATTATTTAATAATTGTGCCTCCCCCATTTAAATTATTCGTTTATTTATCTATTTATACTTATATTTCGGTTTTAATCATCTCTAACAAGTGGTATTATTAAAAATTAATCGAGACGAATGAATGCGCACTCATTTTCCTGCCAAATGAATGTAATTTGCAGCTTTGTAGCAATTATTTTGGGTTTATTGATATTAAATGTCTGTTTTTCTAACATTTCATAATTCTACATGTTATTATGAATGCAAATAAATATTGAATCATAATTGATAATAAACCATTATATTAAGATACAATTTGAACACATTCAATTGAATCAGTGGAAAAATATAAATTTTCTCATTATAATTTTGATAATGATAATGCAAACTAATTATAAGTTAAATTTTATATTGCTTTTGTTTGACTAATCAATCAACAATAATTATAGCAAAAAATTGATCTCGAACAAGTCAATTTGTGATGTGAATAATTGAATCTTGAAATTATAAAACAAAGGTTCATCAATGTTATGTCTGCATTTTTTCTTCTATAACAAATGATCATTAAATTTCAACTTTATAAACCTTGACAAATAACTATATCATAATGTGTTATTTTAAAATTAAATTTAGAAGTTCCAAAGACATAATCTTAAATAGAGTATAAATAAATTTTTGAGTAACTATAATTGATTCACTGAATGAATACAAAAATAGAATAATTGTTTCTACATATTTATAATATTATTCATTATATTTAGTTAATTTTCTCTACATGCAAGTAAATTTTTCCAAAAATTCAATTTGATGGACTTTAATGTAGGCAAACCTCATTACAACGTGCACCACTGGTTGCCTAAGATTGTACATGTATTCCGTTAATTTCCCTTTATATTTCCTCTTTCTAACTGGTTTTTACTCCTTTGAGGGCTGTATGCAATGGAATTTTCCACATTCGTTTCACCAACTACATGCAATTATTGCAATTCCACTGCAATAGTGGATGATGCCAAACATTGATAGGAAGGATTTGTTGATGTTGGCCATCGCATTCGCAAAATCGAGGACATTGGCTTGCTTCAGCTGGTTTAGCTATTTATGTTGTGCATATTCTTCGCGGGCCGTACAACACGATACGCGAATAGCGAAATGACACCGTTATAAATATCATTTACATGACGATGAAGCCAGAGCCTTCGGCCCGAATGCGAATGCATGCACAGTCATTTGTGGGTGCTGGGCGAATTTATGCTATACATTTTTTCACATTCATAATATATCACTGTCCGGCTATTTATAGCACTGATGCTTTTATCAACCAGCTATAGATTAAATGCTCAATATTGTGTGGCGTCGCTTGACGCAAGCGTAAATATTTAATTGAAATGTTGGTTGTAATCGGATACACAAGATGACAATGGTTCGTGTTGATGGAAAATCAGGGAATGTGTTTCTTTGTATGGATTTTCTTTGATGAAATATTGAGAAGGAATGGGTTGAATGAGGAGGATTGTTGCTAATTTGGATGGGATTTGTTTCTTGTTGCAGGTGTGGTTCCAGAACCGACGCGCCAAATGGCGGAAAACGGAAAAATGCTGGGGCAGAAGCACCATCATGGCCGAATATGGACTCTATGGTGCAATGGTGAGACACTCGCTGCCGCTGCCCGAAACCATCCTCAAGAGCGCCAAGGAAAATGAGAGTGTCGCGCCCTGGCTCTTAGGTAATGACTGTATGTCCTTTTTCAAAACAATAAACCATTGCTCCTCGTCTCATATGTATACTGTGCTCATGCTAATAATGTGTCCCCAAGACTAAAGACAACTTTTCTTGTGGAATGGATATCATCTCATGAAAATGTGAAGTTGTCAACAAAATTGGGTTCGTCAATCATCTCTAAATCTAAATTCTAAAAGAATGACAATTTCCGAAATGTTTATGATTACTGAACAGTTCTACGAAGATATCATTATGTTGTAAATCTCTGATCAACAATTTCGCTCATCAGCTAAAAAGAAAACAGTGATTGCAGAAAGTATTAATTCGCACGTTAAAAAATACTTATTCATGATTTATTTTCTCGCAAATAAAGGCTCATCCATATTTTTTGCAAAAAAATGTTACAGAAATGCATATTTTTAAAATATACAAAAAGGGCTGAAAGTTGACTTTGTTAAAACCATATTTTCAACATTCTTCACCTGCATCTTCAATAAACTATTATTTTATCTTGGGATATTTAGCACCAATTCAAATTTTTGCAGAAAATAAGAAAGAATATATTGACTAAAGCAAAATTCTAAAGTTAATTCAACTTTCAAATATGAATATTGGTCTGTTTTATTTAACATATAGACATATTTCTTAAATTGCTATCATTCTGTATCATTCAGTATTTAGTGAATATATTATTGAAGAAGAAATATTTCTATACAACAATTTGAAAATACTGGAGATTTTAAAATATATCAGGTCTGGGATAATCCTGAAAGTTTCATAAATGATCAGAGATTCAGATTGAAGATCTCTGTTTGAATTCACAAATACAACAAATGTAAAATGCAATTGATAATTTCTGAACTGCATATTGTAGTTTCTCAAATACATTTTATTGTTCGTAAATATAATTTCTATTTTCTGAAATACAATTAACAAATCTGAAATTCAAATGATATAATCTGAAATTAATTATTCTTTAATTTAATTTATATTTTTTAATATACAATTAACAAATCTGAACTTCAAATATAAAATCTGAAATTCATATCAATAATCAGAAATACATCTTGAAACAATTAACAAATGTTAATTTGGATTAACATACAAATTTAAAGAAAAATTAAGACGAATAGAAAATCTAAGATTTAAGCTATTAAAAATCTTCACATATTAAAATACTTGTTTTGAATTTTAATGCCAAATTTTTAAACGATGTTCAAAGATATTTAAATTATCTAAATGGAAAATTATTTATACATGAAATTTCATGATAGTGATCTAAGAAATGAACCAATTAATTAGAGATTTTCTGGAATTAGTTTGTCAAATAAAACATGATAAGAAAAAAGTTTGATAGGAAAATGATTTCATAGAATTCAAAGGATATGATTTTAAAACGGAATCATTTATTCCATCACCAAAATGATATCAGTTCAAGCAGTCATTTTCAGATACTCAAATAAAAATTCAAATAATTATCATCAATCCTATCAAAGTATAAGACAATTATAAAACAACAGTTTGAATATAATAAGCATTTAATGTTGAAAATAGTATATTATCAGATTTCCTTCATTATTTCCAGAAATAATTAGAAATTCGGAAAATCGTTTATCAATGAAATTATGAGCTAAAAAATTAAATTAATTA
Source organism: Aleochara sp. GC000083 (assembly GCA_030264555.1). NCBI lineage: Eukaryota > Metazoa > Arthropoda > Insecta > Coleoptera > Staphylinidae > Aleochara > Aleochara sp. GC000083. The sequence goes on from JARJDZ010007984.1 coordinate 9,169, forward strand.
TTCAAGAAATATTCTGGAATCAGTTCGTAAAATAAAACTTCATCTGAAAAATTTATGATAGAAGAATTATTCCTAGATATCCAAAGACAAAATAACAATTTTAAAACAGGATCATTTATTCTACGGTTCTAAGTTGATATAATTGATATCAGTATCATGCAATCAATTGTAGATACTCAAATAAAAATTCAAATAATTGGAATCAACCTTATCAAGAGATACAATTAGCAAATACGATATTTTCCAACTTGGAAAAATTACTTGCTTAAATATAACAAGTAATTAATGTTAAAAATAATATAAAGTCAGGTTTCCCTTCACTATTTCCAGCCATAACGAGCCATTCGGAAAGAGCTACTTTGACCGAAGCATCTAACAGTAAATTTCCGTCTTCCGGTGATTAACTCGGCGTCAGCAATAAATTTATGAAGAACGCCGCATTTGCATTTACTCTTATAATATATCTCAACAAAAAAACTCAATGTTGTAATCGAGACATTACATCATAACCCGCATAGGATCCGTATGAGGGCGCCACAGATCAAATCCGAACCCATAAGATCCTTTTCCTCATGGAAAAAAGGCGCCTCATCGAGCTCGTATTCACCGAGCCAGCCCACTCATAGAGGCCATGAAGTATGGAATTCGCTCGTAAAACCAGCGAACTCGCAGCGTTTTGCTACGTGCGCTGTCACAGTTCGCGATGACGACGATCACGTTCATGCGACGTTTCCTCCACTCCACAACCAGTTGCTGCTGGCCGCACCGAGCTAGTCAAAACAGCGTCTAGGCGGAAGTGACGTTCTCGACGAGTGGCGACACTGTCGCACCTTGCGAATGCCTCGCGAATGGAGAGCGTCTCCGTCGTGCGGCGCTGACTAGCGCGGTGCTTTTATTGCACTAGGTGCTGCCGCTGCTGCAAGACGCGCGCGCGCACATGGATGGAGACCACAAACCGGGGCCTCCGAAGCAAACCCACGACAACAACAACGCGATCAGCAAACATGCGCATGTAGATGTTTTGGTATCCGCATCCTATGGAGGCGTGCGAGGATCGCTGCGGTGTCCGTCCGCGCGCGCTGCCCGCCAGAGGCCCTGATATTATTATGCATTGAGTAAGCTGTTTTCTCTCGGTGCGTTGATATTTTGTTGACGCGCACGATTCGCGCCGTGCTTGCTCGTCCGTCTGTGTCTGCCATCATCATTTGGCTGGGCATGTTTGTCGCTGCGTACGACTTCCCGTGCTGAAGCGGACGCGCAGATTCGCACGGATTCTATACGAATTCGATGAGTTCCTCCTCGTCTAGTAGCGAGCTGAAGAGTATAGATGACATGAACACGTGTTACGGGGAAAATTGTAATTTGGAAATTTGGAAATTTGCTTATTGCGAATTTTTATTAGAGTTGCATGGGAAATTGCAATTATATTCTATGAATATATGGATTTGGATAGGAAGTTTTTGAGTTGTGAAGAGTAAAAATGCGATGAACACGTGTTATCGGGAAAATTGTAATTTGGAAATCTGAAAATTTGCGTATTGCGAATTTTTATTCGAGATGCATGGGAAATTGCAATTATATTGTATGGATATATGGATTTGGATAGGAAGTTTATGAGAAGAGTAAAGATGAGATGAACAGGTGTTACCGGGAAAATTGTAATTTGAAAATCTGAAAATTTGCTTATTGCGAATTTTTATTAGAGTTGAATACGAAATTGCAATCATATTGTTTGGGTATATGTATTTGGATAGGAAGTTTATGAGTTGTGAAGAGTAAAAATGCGATGAACACGTGCTATGGGGAAAATTGTAATTTGGAAATCTGAAAATTTGCTCATTGCGAATTTTTATTCGAGATGCATGGGAAATTGCAATCATATTGTATGGATGTATGGATTTGGATCGGAAATTTATGAGTTGTTTACGTTAACACGAGTTTCCCATTTGTGATTTTAATGCTAACAATCATAACTATTGTATTATTGGTAGTTTTTCATATATTGGGTGATAATGTTGCATTTTTAAGATTTCATTTGCGTTGTAAAGTTCTAAAATTGTATCTCAATTATTCAACTGTTTACAGCCTTTTTCTAATAGTATTTCAGAAAGTATAAACTGAAATTCAGAATAGAAAAACCTTAATTCAACAAGTGGCAGATTTGTCAAATCTAATTGAGAATACATCAAATGATATTCAGAAGAGTTCATATGCTAATCAGATTAGTGCCAATATTTCAAATAATTCAATAATTTGATAGGAAAATTATGTGCATAACATCAAAATATTGACATGACAACAATAATTATCGCTTATTTTATAAATACTACTTCAACAACTTATTTAAATCTGAATTACATGTAAAATTAGCTGAAATTCAAATAACAATTCCTGAATTACATTTCATAAATCGAAATTACATTAAGTGCATTCTGAATTAAAAATGAATTTTTAAGGATTACAATTCACGGATTTGAAATTGATTTGGTTACATTCAACTAATATGAATTACATTTCTTCTTTTCTGAAATTTTTGCTAAAAAAGATCAAAATCATTTACACACAAACGTATTAATTGCAAATTTGTTCTGTTGCTGGTAATCAAACAAAAAGAAAGGAATTATTTATAGGGTTGCATTGATATACAAATGGTTATCCAAAATATATAGAAACATATAGATAAAACCTTTCTATCTAGAGATAATGAATCTAGATTAGTATGATTTTGCACATTTCATTTACCATTCGTGATTTTATGTAATGTTATCACTCATTATGAAATGATACTTCGACTAAATTAACCAAATTTTTTGATTTCTAATTTCAGATCCTTGGTCCTGCCATGTTAACCTGTCTATGACTTTTATTTCCCACAACCAATATCTCTGTTATATTGAACAAAGAAACATTTATTTGGGATTTTTAAGTAACGTTACAATTTGAAATTTGAATCAAGGAAAGCAAGTTCCTCGCAAATTTCGAACTTCAAAATATACAAAAATACAAAAGGAAACGCTTATTTAAGTCTGTTGATACCAAACATTAAAAGAAAATCATTGCTATTTATTTAGATCTATTTTGAATGTGAAGCATTTAATTTCGAGGAATTGTGATTAATATTGGAGTTGATTAGTCATTGCGAATTTTCGATTGGTCATATCCTTTAATGTAAAAATAATAATTGAAATTTTGAACACTTGATGAACCTTTACTTTTTCAAGTTATTTTTGTTAATAATAAGTTTGTGAGCTTGAACTTTATTTCTTATAAAATGCAAAAATTTGATTTATTTCGCATTGAATTTTTTATAGCAATTCTTCCAAACTTTCCAAACTTGCAATGTTCAATTACGTTTTTGAATATCATCTTTGATTACATTGAAATGTCAATAAATTTGCAGCAATTTAATAATATTTATAAACCTTTCTTCAACATTTAAAGGAAATAGTGGGCAATAATTTACAAAAGGAGATTTACACTACTTTCATTATAAATATTACAATTTATTTGGAAAAATGTCTCAATTAAGTTTTTGGAAATTATCCTTGATTTCAAATGATCAAATTATCCTTATTAAAAAGGAAGTCATAATGAGTTTTTGTTGTAATTTGGTTTAACACTACTCGAATAATATTTAGTTTTGACTATTTAAATATTTTGAGGAATAAAATTCATCACGATTTCCATTTCATGTGACTATTTTTAAGTTGCATCGATTTTCTTAATTCCTTTCTTCAGATTGTCTCTGATTATTGACTGTTTTATTAAATTATTGATAATACAACGAACTGCCAAATTTACCATTTACTTTTGGTTATAAACCAAAATATTTCATTGAAAGACATGGAAAAAAAGTATAAAATGAAATATATCTTGTAAATGTAATTTTCAGCAATAATTTAATGAAATTGTTAAAATTTACCCCAAATATTAGGCGAAATCATTTTAATATTTCATGTAAGGTTTTTTTTTTCAAGAAAACAATGAAAAATTGAAACGAATTCTAAAAACATAAGAGAAAAGTATGAGATTTTCTTGGATACAAACAATTTATTAACTCCCCCAATCTAAAATCGTGATCATAATTCTGGAATAACAGTTTCACACGTAAATTTTTTGATCACTATAGTTTGATAAGACTCCTATTTTCTTGAATACAAACAATTTATTCACTCTCTTAATCTAAAATCCCTTTCACAATCCTGGTAAAACAATTTCACACGTGAATTTTTTATCAGTAAATTTCGATTTAAAGCATCTTCTGAAAACAGTTTTCTGTATTTCAAAATTTAGAATATACCTTGATTAGGGATGATTTTCCAGCTAAAGTCTGACATTGAAACTAGATTATAAGAGATTTTTACATCAATATTTATATACCTCTGAATAATTTTCACAAATTTCAGAAAAAATTGCAATTATCCCTTTTTTCATACATATTTAATGCTTCTTTCGATTTCACCCTATCAAAAAAAAAACAACTCCAAAATAAATTATTATCTAACTCGATTACCTAAAAGAATGTATATAATCATCTTTTGAAAACTCTGAAAAACATTTGTTGCAAATTGATAATTTTTCAATTTTGCAAATTCACTGCAGCAAATTTTCATTTGCGACCACATGCAGCAAGCAGGTTCAGTTGGGCGCGTAGGCAAAACGTTTCGCGTTATAGCTTTGTGAAATGTAAAAGCGGTTTATTTTTAAGCAAAAATCCCAAGGTTTTTCTACCTGCCTGCCTGCCTGCCTGCCTGCTGCCACTCTCTCAGCTTGGAACCACTTCGACGACGACGACGACGACGTATTCTCCACGACCGTCCATAGTTTAGACAGAGACCGACCGAATGAAGCAAAACATTTGTTGCAACTTGGAGCTCTCGGTCCCGTTCTGTTGTTGTCCGTCCACGTCGTCATCGTCGTCGGATCGTATTTTCTATTACCGACCAGTTTGGGTTGCATTTTCTCCTTGCGGACACTCTGAAAATCCCCCGAATTCAATTGTCCCCCAAAACGGACGGTTCCAACCATCCAAACAGGTTGCAATTTCAGAAAGCAGAAATCAATCAGGTATAAATGGGGGGTTTTCCAGAAATTGTATCCAAATGTGGAGCAATCACCCAGGTTTTTAATCCATGCCAGACACAGTTAGGTGAAAGTTGGTTTATTGTTGCTAAATTGCCGCCGCGGTACGATAAACTCAGTCGACTATTGTTTCAATTCTTCCTCGTTTTGCGCAACATTTTTAGACCTCCACATTCATTGGTAGTTGGTGGAGATTCGAGTGTGGGATTTTGCAAATTATATTATTCAATGACTATATGTATAGTTAGTAGTCGGGCAGGATTAGCGATGGAAATAATTACTCTTGCATTTCAATTTTGAATTCATTATGTAAAATGTGCTGCATTTCGTCGCATTTATTCGCTTGATGTTACAACATATGACATGTCACGACGTGTGCATTGATAAAACAAGTCAAACATGAGATTAAACACTCGTACAAGTTGAGTTTATGGTGAGATAAAGGCTCAAAATGTTCATTAGTTCGTAATTTGAGAAATTCGATACGCGATGTTTTCCGCTGTCGCACGAACTGCCCAGTTTCGATTACAGCAGTTTTAATCAAAATACAACTATTTTCTCAATTATTATCAAGCCCACCCTGAAATTTTACAATTTTTCCTCGTCAATCATTAGATAATCCAATTTTTGCATACAATTTTGAAATTGTAATCTAAATAACTTGATTATTAAACTCGTCAAAATTCGAGGGTTGAATCATATATATAAAATAATTAAAAAAGAAACAAAAAGAAATATTAGTGAATTGTATTAGAATGGTATTTTCCACAAATGGAATTTTCAATGCACTAATTTATGGCTTGGATAGAAACAATGATTTGATGTCTAGATTTTTCAGAATAAGTAAATCTCAAGTAATGTGAATAAATAATAAATCACACAATGTAATCAATAAACAATGAATAATGGTTCTAGGATTATTAAGTGTGCTCGTAAGTGCTAACACTTCGTAGCAACAATTCCTTCTAGAACGAAAGCAATTCAATGGAAATGTTTTATATGTGCGCACTTGAACTAGTTTCGCTTTTTTCTCCGCCACTTCTTGATTGTTTATTATTCTTGTCCTAATCAGTGGACTATTCCTTAGATGTTTTATAAATTATTGAGACTGCGAGGAAATTAAATGGTAGAGTTTAAATTGATTTAAACGTCTAACAAAGATTATAGAAAAAGTGTTGTTATTTATTAATTTTTAAATTAATAAATGTTTCTCCAGAAAATCTTCAGATATATAGGGAATATGAAAGAAGCATAATGGTCAATCGGAATTTAGGGCAGATTTCTGGGATGAGAATTATTTTCAGAAGGGATAAAGTGGCAAAACAAAGAGTTTTTGCAAAGTCTTTAGGATTCTTGCGATTTTTATTATTAATCAATTTCAAAAATAATCTCTGAATGATCTTTTCAAATGCTATCTAGATTTATTAGTGTTTATCCAAAGCGAAATTGCAGCCCCAATAAATACGATATTAAAGTTTCATTATCCTGAAAATTTTGACATATTAAAAATGAGACTGCGTCTATTTACTAGGTGATAAATCATTGGAAAAGAAACAGGATAATGCCCAGTACTAGTATGACTTTTTTAAATTACCAGAAAAATATTGAATCAGCTGACAAATAAATAAATAAATATTGAATCATGCAAAAAAATAATAGAAATTTAACATGATTCTGCTGCTTTTCTGCAATATTATACTACCCTTAACGCAGATTAAAGCAACTTATAGTCCTTGCTATAAATCTTATCACAGTTGCAATCTTCTCCAAAAATTTCAGTTTCACAGATAATTTTATTTTTAAAGTCATATCCTTATTTTTGTCTTAGGCATTCGAAATCCCATAGTTTCCTAGTAATATTAATCAAATGTTACAAACATAGGACTTGCATGTTAAAAAACATCCCACTCTAAACTTTTTGAATAACAATGATTTAAATAGAGGAAGAGAAAGATAGAGCCTTTAGAGATTTGGCAAACTAAAGTTGAGGATTGAAATTATTGTATTAGTTTGTGAAAAACTATAAAACACCCAAAAAATTTGATTTTATTTATCCAACTTTTCCAGAATTCCAAATCTACTTAATTATGTTACAAAAATCATGAATATTATTTGGTTTATAGAAAATATAAAATCTATATTTCACATAAAGTTTAAAAGAAACACAGCTTACTAAAAAGGATAAATATCCTTGATCATCTCTTTATATTTTAGGATGGTAAAATACACACTTTTCTTGAGAAGAATTCATCATTCTTTGTATAAACCTTCAATTACAAACTTTGCTAAAAATATTAGTAATGTATATCAGATATAATTTAATTTTAGAGATTTTTATTTTTGTTCTAGCCAATGAAACAGACATTTATTTTGTTTTCCCCATAATGATCTATAACCTTCTGCCAACTTTCTAATAGTTAATGAATTCCTTCCTTTGAAAATATAGTTTGTTTAGATTGGAAGGAATTTTCAATAAAGGCTTTTTCTTTAAAAAAGTTTCAGAAGAAACAGAAAAAATGGTACAGAAACAGTATATGCTCAAGAATTTTTTTTCGAATATCTTTTGCTGTTGCTTATTGACAGTAAAATAAATATATCTATTGCAATAACGAAATAAAATGTTTAAGGATCTTCGATGATTTTTGGAGAACATTACAGAATTGAAATTGTTAGTATATAATTGTACATTTGTGAAAAAGTGAAAACACAAATATCGAATGACAGGATAATACACTTTGTTTATATTTGTCAAAAGTTTTGCTAACCTGAACCCGTAGAAAGAAATTTGCACTCTTAATTTATTGCACCTTACTACTAATTAACATGGTTTTATCTAAAAGAAATACAAGTTTCATTCTTAAAGACTAAATATTAAGACAAAATAATGAAAAAGTATACTTTTGAAAAGTAGCTTGAACCAAAAGGATTACCTTTAGTCATTTAACTACTTCTTACACGTTTTGATATCATCGTATGAAACAATCAAATAACAAATCACCTTTGAACATTCCAGGAATGCACCGCAAGTCTCTGGAGGCGGCCGAGCATCTCAAGGATGACAACTGCGGCAGCAACAGCGAGCACGAAGAAACGACGAGCATGCGAACGGAGGAGAGCGACACCTCGGGCACCTCGGGCCCACGGGCACGCTCCCCATCCTCGCAACCCTCTTCAGCGCGCAGCGGCAGCCCCGGCAAGCCGGAGCACCACCACCAGCAGCAGCAACCGCAACCCGGCAACCCGCAACCGGCACCACCTTCAGCCCAACCAGGTCCACCGCCACCCTCGGCGACGGCGCCCTACGCCGACGACCCAGAGGCCTTCCGCAACAACTCGATAGCATGTCTGCGCGCGAAGGCGCAAGAGCACAGCGCCAAGCTGCTCAGCCACCACCACCTGCTGATGCACAGCCGGATGGCGGCAGCCCCAGCAACCGCCGCCCAGGACGCCAACGCCAACACGCTCCATCACCAGGAGGACGCGAAGCCACCCCCGAGTGTCTACTGATGAAGCGGTCCACGCAAGAGCGGCATTTAGGTGCCCTCGAACGCTAAAGACATACCTTGAAGACGACGTCAGTGACGATCCTGTAAATCTATTGTATAAAGCAAACGTTGATACTGATAGTGATTATTTATATGAGCTAGCTATACATTCGTATGCGTTAGGGGTGCTGGTCGTACAAGATGTTGTGCATGAAGGTGGTCTCCAAGAGACTCCAATGCTTTAGAAACAAGAAATGTACTTATTAAGTTTTGTTCGTAGTAGGCACCTTTTTTTATTTCCCTTCTTTTACTTGTGATATTGCCAGCAATGCATCGTTTATCTTCTTCAAAGATTAGAGAAAGTTTATTTGCAAACGAATCAAGGACGAAACAGCATTAAAATGCACACGGTGCTAACATTTAAGTTGAAGAAGTTTATGCTTCTTAAAACTTGCAAGTTTTCATTGTTCAAAATTGAAAGTGGAATTATACAAAAATTATACAAGAATCCTACAGGATAATGATATCTATTCAAACATGATGATTTAGCTTTTTAATATTCACAAGGAGAATGATTCTAAATATTGTAATTTTGAAAAAATAACCGCAAGCATATTGAATGAACAATTTTGGATTGATGATGTCAGAGATATTTTCGAAGATATGACTTAATAGATTTTTTTATTAATAGAAATTGCATGCAAATATGCAGATTAAAGCACAAATTCAAATATTAATCCAAAACTCAGAAGCATTAAATATATATTTTTTTTAAATAGAAAAGAAGATTTCATAAGGTATGGAAATTTTGTATCTGTCCAATTTTCTTAAATTTGCAAATCTTAGGCTTGGGAATTCATGAGATAGATACTTCCATTTTAATATAAAAAACAAATTATCCTTAATTCCCCAAACTATAAATTCGAAAAATGCAGAAATCCTAAATTTTTTTATTAGTATCTAAATATTCCATGAACTAGTATTTCCTCAAATTTCTGAAATATTTTCATTTGAATATCATTAGGTTGAATTAAAAAATCCAAAAACCTATTAATTTTATGATACAAACATTAATTAATTCAACTAAAAGTAAATTCATTTATAGAAGACCAGAAAAGAATATGAAATTGAACATAGGAAAAACTGCAGTTGTTTGAAAGAAAGTTTTTTAGATACTTCAATTTTTACAATAAAAAGCCAAATTACCCTTAACACACCAAACTATAAATTCGAAAAATGCAGAAATCCTAAAATTTCTTTTTATTAAAATCTTAATATTTGATAGACCGTAAAAAGGCATCAAGTATTTCTTCAAATTTCTGAAATATTGTCTTCTGAATTTAATTAGTTGAACAAAAAAAGGCAAAAACTAATTATATGATGCAAACAATTTCAACCGAAACTGGATTTATTTAAAGAAGATAAGAAAAAATATGAAATTGAACATCAGAGAAATTGCAGTTGTTTGAAGAAAGTACTTTAGATACTTTCATTTTACTTTAAAAAACCAAATTATCCTTGATGCACCAAACTATAAATTCGAAAAATGCAGAAATCCTAAAATTTATTGTTATTAGTTTTTTACTATTCCATAGAATTATAAAAAGGCATCAAATATTTCTTCAAATTTTTTGAAATATTCTTATCTAAAAAAATTAAACAAGTTTGTAAGAAGCTAACATAAATTAAATGAAAAAGTGAATTTATTTGAAGAACAAAAGAAAAATGAAAGATGACATAACATATGAAAAATTGCAAATTTACTTTTCTTCAAAATATAAATAGCAGGAATGTAAACAACGATGTAATTCCTACAAAACAGCGACAAATTGAATCGAAATAGAAGAACGATATCCCAGTAGATTACCCAAAAGGATAAACTTATATTTTCTTAAAATAGAATTTTCCAGGTGAACATCGAAAATGTTTATAAGTTCTGTCCGAAGCTTCAATGCCACCACTAACGCTAATTTCCTCTTTGATTTTGGTAGTGCAATAATTATTAGAACAAATGAGACGACTCATAACTCGAATAAAGTTATTTGCATTTAGCATTGGATTGTATCCTACAACGAATGTGTATTTGTTGTTGTTGTTTTCATTGTGAACGCAATGACATCCTCTAGGCAAAACCAAAAATATTTTATGTATGAAGCACATGTGTACATAGTAATTGTAGTTAACAATTCGAGATCAAATTACATTCGAAAATCTTACGAAATAGTACAGATACTAGTGATTATTATGGATAATTGTACAATTACTTGTATATATTTTCGTACGGCTGAAATGGAATGTACACACTTATGGGCAATGCACAACGTATACATATAGTGATAACGATTTCATGATTACCTAATTACGCATTAATTAGTATAATTATAATTGGTGTGGTCATGTTAAATTGGGAAATTGCGATTGGAAATTTACACCTAAAATACCTAAAATATCCAAAGGGTAAAAGTAACTGAAACTCGCAATAAAAGACAACCATTTGTTTCAAAATCGGTTTGAATTGTACTTTTTTTGAAACAAACAATTCCAATCAATAGTTTTTCTAATGGAGTACCACAAATAAATCACATTTCTCGACGAAATAGAAACAGTTAGCTCATTACAACATACATTAAATTATAATAAATACTGTAGATAATTATAAAATTCATACAAGATAAGAGATAACAATTGAAATCCTACAATTACCCACCTGCAACGTGCGTAATGAAGTCATCACGTTTTTTGGTGCATTTGCAATCCTGCTGTTAAGAGACACTGTGCAAACGTTAATTAGCATTAAGTCAAGTGCATGTGCAAATGTAAAAAAATGATTACTAGAGCGTCAGATTATTGTTTTGTGAAACAAATGTATAAATGAATTATAATATTATAAATTATTACCAAAATTATTAGGCGTAAGTAAATTATGAAGATATGACACTTGGAATACACAAACATTGAAATTTTGAGAGCTTATCCACACAAAGTCGTCGAAGGATATTAAGGATAATAGGGTTATTGAATAGAGGAAGACAAGACGTATAACATGGTAATAAATTCCATTTGTATCCAAAGTTATTTTAAGCCGATGCAATTATTAGTTGTTTCCATGAATTCCTGATAACATGTGGACGATGATCAATGATAACAGTGACGAAGACGCGACGATGTAAATTATAAATAAACATTATGTGTATTGTACGTTTTAAATTATGTCTATATGCATAGTAACTACACATGAATAAAATATTTAATTAAAAATCATCCTTTAAATTGGGGTTGTTTTATTCTAATCGTAGTTCTTTTTTGTTGTTAATAAGGCCTTTAAATCGTTTCAATATATAACGCATCATCAACAATTTCAGAAAGAGAGAAATAGATAAATTAATTTTTCAAATGTTTGTTTACTTCTTGTTATTCATTTATTGCAATTTTGTGACGTTGAGAGATTACAAACATAATTGTATTCTGGATTTAAATTGTTTGATTTAAATTAGTATGGAAATCATTAATGGGATCTTATTATTTATGCTCAGAACCTTCAGGGCTATAAATGAAAAAAAACTCTTAAGAAAAACGTGAGCCAATCACACATTGGCAGATTTCATATCCTTCCTCGTTATCCTTTCAAGTATTTGGTTTGCTTTTGCAATATCACCTTCAAAATTAAGTTTTTTTTTTATTAATATCTTATGTTGATTAGACATTATATATTAATGCAGGTGAAAGTTGAAATAAAAACTTTGTACCAAGGAACAAATCAATTGAACTTTCTTTCCCTGAAGTTGTTAATGAGGAAAATCGTGATTATTTCACAATATTTCAATTCATAATGTGAAAATGGTTTGGATAATCACTGGACTCGTATCCTTGATGATCAATCTCTAAGACCCTTTTTCAAAGGTGGATGATGACAATCACAAATATTTCTTGTCCTTGAGGAAATAACGATCTGCTGATTGTTTATTATTATTGTTTTGTTTCCATTATAAAGAGGTACCATCCATGATCTATTTATACATAAGTAAATTATGGAACGTACTTCATCAAATGTTCATTGAAAAACTTCAATAAGTAGTTCTTGTCCTTCATATTTGCTTTTTCGAATGTTCGATTTTAAGAGCCATTTAATATCAAAGGTCAATGTGAATAATTACAACATTTTAGAAGTGGCTGTTTTCTTCTAGAAGTATTATCCTTTCATTTTTCATTTTCATTTCCAACCGTTAAGGAAATAAGTAAATAATGTGTTATTTTATTCAATTATTCTGTTGATACAAAAATCCTGGAAGCAGATCTTGATCAATAAATTAAATGACAATAACAATATTCAATAAACAAATTTTTAATAATACAATATCTTTGCCCATATAATATTTTAATAACTGATTTCTTTGTCTTTTTTGTAGAGTTTAAAGAGGATAAAAATATTATCCTGTTTTTATTAATGCAACCACCTAATAGTTAGTCAATATTTCATTTTCCAGATTAGGCTCATTTTTCGATGCTTTTCCCTTTGTCTTTCAACCAATCATTACTTTTCTCATTAACATGAATTCATAACATAACAAAAACTTACAGATGGTTTATTCACAACACAAAAAAATGATTTTTTTAACCACCTAAAATTCTGTAGTTTGAATTCTTAAATTCTTTAATAAATACTTTCCAAACAGGGAGAATGTAATTGTTCAAGAAATAAACTTACTCTAACAGAATATAAAAATTAGTTCTAATTGCAAGCTATCGATTTTAATAATTGAATTAAATATTTTATGAATCCTTGCAATAAGTAGGTTACGTGTCGTACATACATTCGTAATTAATTCTTAAGTGTATTTCGCGTTTACATGCCTTTCTTATTTCTTTGTGAGTTTGTGAGTACAATGTACAAGGGTTACAAATATTTATGACAGAATTTCATGGATAAAAACAAAAAAATATGGTTCCACCCTTGGAATGTGCTAGTTTTTAGTTCATGTTGTTCATACAGAGGCATCTCACAATAATACAATCTCGTTCATTGTGAATTACAATCAATATTTGGCATCAGTTGGCATGGAAGTTTTCAATGTTGATGACACGAATTGAATGTCCTTGGGTCGAATTCAATCGAACATAACGAAAATATTGGCTGGTTGTTGGTTTGTACCTTTTATTGTAGGCATGACCAATACAAACTCAATTTATTTTCGGGTCAAGAACTCTTTCAATTGTTAAATCTACAGATCAAATTGTAAAACACCCTTCTAATTTTTATGCAGTGATTGATTCCAGTAAGAGAATCAATTCACAAATTGAAGGAATCCTGAAAATCAAAGATAAACATGAGGAAAATATTGTAGGGGTAAAACTACATAAGAAGTATGAACGTTTTCAACCCCCTTTCAATTGAAGGTACCCAGAGAGCTCAACGATGGTTATTTTCGTACATGAAGCATCACGTGGATGCATGAAAGCGGATCGGGATGTTGCACGCAAGGAAAATTTGAATGGTAGAGCATGGTGGGACTGCTTGGGGCACCCAAAAGAAACGCGTTGAGGAAACCGAGAAGAAGAGATGCATCAACGGACGAAGCAGGTAATCCGAGCGGTAATGTCGCCTGGCGATGTGTTGGTTATGCACATCTGCCTCACCGACACCGCGTTTCGTTGGCCAAGTTACCCCACCAATTTCCAACTCCAAGGTGCTTGCTCTTTTCTCAGCGTTGCTGGAAGCCGAATGCGCGAAAGAAATGAAGGCTACCGATGGTGCTGCTGCTGCCGGTGCACGTAGCCTGCATGAATGCCCGCCACGGCGACGACCGCAGAAGAAAACCCGGTCGAGCACCAGCGAGCACCGCGAAGGAGGACAAAGACGGCGGTGGCGGCGGCGACAACTCTCCGAAAAAGTGTACCATACCAAATGGAAATCGCAACGGCATCCAGCAGCTCCAAGCCGTCCTTCGTAGGTAGGTATCGAACCATTATTAGCTTTCCACGATTGGGGGGCAGCAAGAGACGCCGGGTCGGGTCGGCTGGCAGGGCGGCCATTTTGGGTCATTAAAATGCTATCAATGAATCGCGAATATGCTCGGAAGAAACGCACGTCGTGCGTGTATAGCATGGACCTTGAACCTCGAGCAAATTAATCACCATCGTCGCTGCCGAGTGGAAAATGTTTCCAACAACAACAACAATAGCTCCAAAATACTCGGGTGCTGACCAGCGTTTCTTGCTGTTCGCCAATCTGGGCATTCGAATTCGTCTCACAATCGGTAGCTTAGATAGATATTGCAGGCTGCATGCAAAACGGCCATATCATAAAATATGCGAGAATTGCGGTGCGAAACGACGCGAGCGCACCACGCTAATCGAGCGGTACGCGTGCGAACTGCAAAAACCCATCGTTTGATCTAGAAAAACGGAGTCAAGCAAGTTAGCATCGCCGTAATGGACGACGGAACGGCAAAACCAAGCCAAAGCCAGCTCAATGTAAGCGTGCTATTGCGAAGCGACTCAAGCTCGGAACGGATCCAACAGCACGGACACACAGCGCTGCTCCTGGCGAAAGAGCCCAATGGTGAAATGCGTTCGCCATACGTGAGCGTTGGCAATGTAGTCGTGTGGCACACTAGCATTTCGTGCACGCCGGGAGAGACGGCAGCGAGCGTGCGATAGATGTAGTTCGCCGCGCTTCTAGCGTGTACGTGCACGCTCTACTAATACACCGCAAGACACCACGGTGCCATCAAGAGTGGAGGCAGCAGTTGGCCATCGAAAACAAGGTAGGCCGCCGGAGTGAAACGCACCAGGTGGAATTGGTTCGCAAATTCGACCTGGACCGACCTGGGGAAATCAATCGGTGCGAGGCAAGTAGCGCGCGACTGGACGTGGTGCACGGCCCGCTTCCGGGGGTGGCTTTTCCACGAAACCGGCGCGATTCTCGCGCGCCAGCGGCGATCGGCAGCACCGGGCCGAAGGCCATCGGCGGGGCCGCCATCGCCTCCATCAGCGTGCACACGGCATCGGCCGCAGCGGGTCCCTTCCTCTCGGCGAGCGCCTCGTCCTCGTGCGCGTTCGGCTGCGAGCCTCTCTCGCGCGCGCTCCCTCCACCAGCTGCCGTCCACGTCCGGCGCGACAGAGACGCACGCACCGACCTAGGTGGCGTGCGAGTACTCGCCGACATACAGGGAATGTAAGTAACCCTTAGTGCACCGCTGCTGGTTGTGCATGTCGTTGAGGCCGGCGCACTTCTGCCTGCCACCCCCAGTTTTCCCATCCGTTGGAGCCGCGCTTGCCTCCTCGCGCTCTGCGTTCGTGCTTGCGACGACGACGCGCGCTCCACGCTTCTGTGTATTGGTGTGCGGGCCACGTCGAACTCGTTGCCGCTCGCTGCTGGGTGCGCGACTCGCTAGCAAACAACAATATCGCAGCCGCGCGCGCTGTTGTGTGTGTACGTGAATGTCGCGTTCGGCGAGAGCATCGCCGTCGCCTTCGCCGCCGCCGCCACCGTCGTCCTCGTCGCCGTCGACGACGTTGCCATCGTTGCATTATTGTGCGTCCACGCTCGCGTTCAACCGCCGCCAGCGAAGTGCAGCTATGTGCGCGCACCGATGAGCAGGAAGATCATCGCCGCCGTCGAACGTCTCGCAGCTAACAGGTCACTCTCATTCAAACCGCACCGCACGATCCGAGCGCTTTGTTTGTTTGTATATTCCATACCGACGTCGTCCATGCAGTGTGAGTCTTTCCTCTCATGTTATGTAGTCGGGTGTCTCGTGGGGGCGGGCGCAGGGCCGGCGTTAGCAGGCATCCGCGGGGGCAGCCGCTGTCGATCGCTTCGATTTAACCTACAAAAACAAATCGGGCTTTCACTAGACTGTAAGCTATTCACATGCCTCTCTAGCGATCGCATTCGCCTATTGCTCCGGTGGTTTACTGGCGCACATGGGAGAATGTTTTGCGACGTAAGTGGTTAGTATTTAGCTGTAGTGAGCATGGAAAACATCAAATTTGGCACGTTTTCGCCGCCGCACGTTACCTAACCCAATAACAATAATAAATTGGAGCTCCCTACGTTTCGCCTTCATGGCTATTGGCGGCATCATCGTCGTCGTCGGCATTGTTTAACGAATTGAATGTTTTCGCATTTTGCCCATATTAATAATATACTAGGTACGTTTGGCTTGCTGCTTCGTCCGTTTTTTCCACTTGTCGATATGCTGCTGCATCCGTAGCGTAGTGCCGCTCTGCCGACATCGTCGAGAACACGGCCCCGCTCGGGCACGCTGCCAATGCTCCGCCGGAACCACGGCAGCCCCCGGACTTCTTGTGACGCGCGCGAGAGTGGGGCCACATCCTGTCCCGAGTGCGCAGCACAGGGGGCGCTGACATACGTGTACGCTGTTGCTTTGCATGAGTTCAATTTCCGTTTTCTCTCGGGCCTACCGCAACTGTTCAAGCGTTTGCTTTTCGTGCAAGGCGCGAACGTTCTCGTCCGCGCTGTTTGTGTCTCATCCTTGCATTCGTACTTGGCTCTTATATGCGTGCATACGCCATGGTCTGCCGGTTAATTCGTTATTTCATTTATGTGCGTTCAGTATTTGCGGCCAACTACAACAAGGGTGGTGAGAAACGTGCTAGGATAAACGATAATACCTTACCAGTTGTTGAATATCGTCGGTCCAATTGCGGATAAATATTCCAAGATGGATAACGTATGATGCACCCTTATTTCGTTATATATTTTTTACACTTTTGTAGTTGTTCCTTGCACAATAATTTTTCTGCTTGTCATTTTCGGTTAGGAAGACATAACTAAAAATCGGTAAGGAAGTTGACTGTATTAACAACAATTATAGAAATCTATTTGATATACCCCGACCTCTATGACCCCGGGTGTAAAATTATTTTGACAGGAAAACAAGTCGATAAGGAAGTTTACTGTATTAACATCAATTACAGAAATCTATTCACTTTACCCCTACCCCAAAAATATTTGGATCTGTTGGTTTTTAATTCATTCCACCATTTTCTTCATCAACATATTATATTTTAGAGTTCTTGCTTGCTTTAAGGATGTGTAAGGCATATTTTGTAACTTGACATCAATATCATTCAATTTTGGAATGAAAATTCCTGCTTCAAATTATTGTTAGCTCGCATTAATTAACTGCAAAAGTGTGCTTGTCCCAATAAAGGATAATACAGTGCAACGTTCAGTTTCCTGGATAACACCGAATACGTTGGAGAAATATTCGTAATGTACCGAACCAACTGAGTGTTGGATAATAAAATTCGCAGAAGTGCATTGATTTCAATGCAATTACATTTTATCAGCCCCCCAGGTTGTTACCTGGGTTACGAGCCACCAACCCGGATCACACGCTCGAATGTTGAGGGTCCAAGCTAGAGAGTTTGAATTTAGTTTTGCTGCTTACCTTGCTTGATGCATATCATTGCATTAGTTGCAGGCTTGCGCGCGTTGCACTGCTTGCTAAAAGTTGTCTGCGACATATTCGCACAATCGCTTCTGCGTATAAATAGAGTTGTAAACGGAGACGTTTCCTTTCAGATCCTGATTCGCGTATACCAATGTCATGGCAAGTCGTGATAAGAAGTCATCGACGACTGTAGGCAGAAAGCAAACGACGACTGCCTCGCCGCCTGCACCAGCATCCCAAACGAAGGAGAACGTGGAGAAGCCCGCCGAGCCCACCAAAGCCCGTTCACAGCTGAAGAAGAAGAAGAGGCACCCAGCGGCGAAGAGTCGGCCGCTTGCTGGTGGTTCCCAGCGAAAACGGGCGCGCACCAATCTTTCGCGCACCGTCGCAGGACGCTTGTCCTCCAGCAAAGAATTGACTGCCCTGATTAAGAATGGCGTTGTCGCGACAACCGCCACTGTAATACGCAAGCGGCCAGTGTCGTTACGCGAGCGCTCCAAGAAAGCTGCCACGGCGAAGAAGCCTGCTGCCGAGGAGCAGCAACAGCCGCCACCAACACCGGTGAAAGTCAAGCAGGAGGCGGACTTGGAGGAGAGCCCATCGTCCACGAAACCGAGACAATCCACTGGAAAGAGGATGAAAAAGGGTAAAGACATCAGCGACGCTCCTGCGCCCGTGGCAGCCAACGTCGAGGAGATCGTTGTCAAAAAGGAACCAGAAGAAGACGTCGAGCAGCACACTGACGATGAGCTCAAGGTGCAACTCCACCATCGGCTGCCACGCAGCGCGAAGAAGTCGCGCGCGGTGGAGAAAACACAATCAGAGGGTGACCTCGTCAAGAAAAAGCTCAAGAAGGAGCCGATTGAGAGCGTACTCGCAAAGGTCGACATGTCCGATAGCAGCATCATCGACCATTTAGATCTGAACGTTAGCTCTCACACGTTGCAGCTTGTCAAAGACAATAAGATCGTGCTGAAGCGTCGCCACAGCATTGAGCAGTTTCCGTTGACGCTGCAGGACGTGAAGGTGCTCGACGATTCGGCGTTCAGCAACCCGAAGATGCTGAGGAAGCGCTCGATGCGTCCTCGTCCAAGCTCAGAGTCATCCAAGTCGCGCACCTCCCCGTACACGACGCGTTCGGACTCGATAATGCGTATGCTACGCAATGGAAAGACGCGTCGTCATCAGCAGTTTCCGCTTTTTGACGGCCTCGATTCGGAGTACAAAATGAGGCGGCGTATCGCGACCGACTTCAGCGGCAGCGAAGCCTCCAAGATGTCCGGCTACGAGTCTGATAGCAGTCTTTCGTCGTCGATTCAGGAGGCACCTGAAGCTTCAGCAAATGAGAAGGAGAAAGACAAAGAGCTGCTGATCAAGAAGGAATTACTAGAAACCCTCGAGAATAATCCACCTGATACGGTGGAAGGCAAGCAAATCGCTGAGAATTTCTCAGCGGCCATCAAACGAAGCCTTTCCATGGAGGCTGTTGTTGAGCCCGACGTTCCAGAAGGACAAACCGATACGAATTCCAATTTATGCACGAAGAGCGCTGTTGAAGAAGAGTTCGTTCCGAACGTGCCCAAACTTTTGGGCATCATGAAGCAAGTCTTCAATGATAAGGGCGTTACTATCACTGAGGAAAGTCCTGAGGTGCAGCGACGAAAGACTCGCTCGTCGGTCAAAAAGTCGTTATCCCCTGAAAAGGATGTCACCCAGCAGCAACCACTTCCATCGACAACCATCAGCACGCTTTCAGTTGCGGGTATCGCACTTGGACCGGAAATCACCATCACTGCCGAAGAAGTCCAGCCACAATCACCTTCGGAGGAGGCGCAACCTGCACCTGAGGTGCCTATGAAAGTAGAACCACCTCCAGAAGAGCCAACCTTGGAGGAAGCGGAAGCCGAACTTGTTGATATATTGAATAAAAACAAGGAGAAGGATAATGCGCCCATGGAGGAGCCAACCCCATCTACTTCCGCGTCAGTTAATGGCGATTCACCGGACATGGAAGCAAAAACGGATGGTGGATCGCCTCCTGTGGACGAAACCCCGGAGAGTTTGGCCGAGAAGTCTCAGATATTGAAAGCACTGGGGCTGCAAACGCTGCAGGAAGCTGAGGAAGCGCGCAAGAAACAAGTCCCCAAAGAGAATTATACGGGGACACTCAAGACTGTGATCAAGCTGAATCGTTGCAGCGATAAAAAGAAGGCTGGGAGGAATCCCATCAAGATGACGCTGCAGAAGAAGGGCAAGCACAAGGACGACGATGACAAAATGGACGAGGATGAATACAAGATCATGAAAGAGGTATGCAATACATTGCAATCTATTTTTCGTTTACTTTTTGGATGATTTTCTAATTATGTGCGAATTTTTGCAGGGGACGAGTTGGAAGCACCATGGAGGCCAGTCTTCCGATACAGCTGGTGCGCAGCGCAAATCACACTATTCTAATCGATCTAACATGGGTAAATAATGGTTTTGGGTTCTTAATGAGTCGTTGTTGTCCGAAGTCTATCGTTGTAGAGCTTCACGATGCACCTTTTGCACAATTTTCGATGTTTCCTACTTCGTTCTACTACAGACAGATTTAATGACATTAATAATTATGACACATGTAGATTCAAAACGTAATTTCAAATGGGAAAATAAGTTTTGCCATCGACGTATCGAATTTGCTGCTGCTCGGCAGAATGTTGAAGGCGCGCAGAGATGTGGTCCATAAGTTCCTCGGCAATCGATATCGGCACGCATGTACTTATTTTTCTATTCGAAATATTTTGCACCCTTTCGCATGAGCCGACCAATATTCTGTCGCAATTCTTGGCCTCGAACGAAAGCTGCGCGCGAGCCTAACGAAAGAAAATCTTAGAAATTTGTTTTTCAGATGGAAGCAGCGAGCATACGAGCGATGGTGATACGAACAACCAGGAGGAGGGTAATGGAACCGGGTCCGGGAAGTTGCTCGTTATTCCGGAGAAGGCCAGTTCGTTCAGTATTCATCCTGGTCGTTTATGCAAGGACGAATGTTCGTATTGCTTTGGGAAGTTTGGCCTCTTTGATACGCCGTGTCATATTGCTCAAATGAAGACGGTTGAACGACAGGATAAGATCCTTGCAAGTGAGTACAATTTAGAAATTGATAATAGCATTGACTTGACTAGCATAGAAGAATTACGTTCCTTCTTTTCTATATTATCCTGGGAAATTCAGCGTTAATAATTTCAAGTTTAGTTTTACAAGTTTGTGTTTGAAAGGAAGAGCAGTTTTCCGTTTTATTCAGAGCTTTTACTTCAAACATAAATATTATACAAATCTATACTTGGAAAAATATCATTTCAAAGTTTTAATTCTTGTTTAAATTCCCAAAAAGTTGATATTCTAAGATGGCTCACTGAAATTCCAAGCAATTTCTCTGAATAAAGTTTAACTTGGTTACGTGAATTGTATAATTGTAATCAGAAAATGTCGTAGAGTCTACATTATTTAATTAAATATCTATTTTCTTAGATGAAAAGCACTTAACACGTGATTCGTGCTTGTGTGATGCTTGTTATCGTCATGTGGACCGGAAAGCGAATTTGGCATCGTATGGAAGCAATAAATGCACAAAACGGAACGCGCTGATTGCACCAGCACCCCGACAAAATCACTGCCACGTGTTGGGCTGCACATCAATTGCTTCCAATATCCTGAAACGGAAGTGGTTAATCAAAATGCGCAAAGAAGTGTGCCAAGTGGTATGTAAAAAATAATCTCTATTTATCCTGTTTCGATTCTATTTGCACAATGTTTAAACTTCCAAAATTTTTCTTAACAGATTAACATTGATTTGGACAATCCCGGATTGCATTCAATCCCAATCTGCAAGACCCATTACGCTGCTGTTGAGCACCTGATGGTCTGCGCGATTTGCAAGCGCCGACTCGCCCGCAATCACATCTACTATCTCGGCTCCGAGACGAATGATCTCCAACTTGCGCTCAACAAGCTGCAAGTACCCGTCGTCCTCAACGAGAAGCCCGTCGTGTGCAAGATGTGCCGCTGCTTTGCGACCATCATCTCGAAAGGCAACGAGGAACAGTCTGAAGCCACGCAATCCTTCTACGTGGAATACAAGAAAAGGTACAATAATTCCGCCAAAAATATACTAATTTTACAACAAGTCTATAACTGATTTACCGTAGGTTGCTTCATTATCACAATATCACAAAAATGAACGAGGCTGAAGCGGCTGAATATCCAATATTGCCGTCCATGAAGGAGGAAAGCAAAGAGGAGACGAACCCGAAGAAGCGTAAACGTGACCGTCGCCAAAACAACGATCCTCCAGTGCTGGAACCGGAAGTAAATATCTCGACGGCTGGTGGCACCAACGATGACCAAAACGACGCGGGTCCTTCATCCGAATCTCGACCAGATTCTCCCAACGATTACACGGTCGATTACAAAACGCTCATTCCGAATATTGCGATGGAATGCGCCACCGATAGCGGCAGCGAGGTGAATAATCGCGTTGAAAAGAAAACAACTTCGCTTTCGATTCGACGCATCAGTAAAGCTGAAGCGCAAGAGAAGAAGAGGATGCGTGGGGCGGTTACCGCTCAGCGTCTAGGCACGAATCCTTCGATTTCCATCCGGCAAATGTTCCCCGGTGAGGAGGACGTCCCGCTGAACGGAACCATCGAATTCAATAAGGTGAAGGAACGTACGCCTGAAGGATGGGAGAAATGCACGAGCACCATTCAGTACGATTCTGATACGAAACAGCTGTGGCAAGAGTTGCAGAAACCATACGGTAATCAGAGCAGCTTTCTGCGTCACCTGGTGCTCTTGGAGAAATACTTCCGCAATGGCGATTTAATTTTATCGCCGCGTGCCAGCAATCAGTCGATTAACTACACCGAATCGGTGCAGAATCGCCTACGATCGTACGATAACATATCAAGCGCGGCAGGGCAAATGCAGCCGATTTCGATGCTGCCATTCAATAACCCGAAAATGTCGTTCAATGCCGTTGCAACCGCCATTGCGCCACAGCAGGCGCAACTTGCGGATAAAGTGGTTGATAAGACGTTCGAAAAGCTGGATAAGAGTCATACGAACGTCCTACCGATGGCGATGTCCACACCGAACGCGAATGTGATTATAAATCAAGCGCAATTGCCTAAGAATACTCCGTTGACGCTCTCCGAGGCGAAGACGTTCGCCAGCACTGCAGTCGCCGTTGCAGTCGCTGATCCCGCGCCGACTGTTTCGATACCGGTGATACCCATCACTCCAGCGCAAACGTCCGTTTCAACGGCGTCAATTGTGGCGGCTGCTACGGCCAAAGTGAAGCCTCCTGGACTCATCTCCTTGCATCAATCGAACAAAACGGCGCCCACCACCGGAAGTGCGGCATCATCGGTGAATCTTAAGCCGCAATCGCAGAAAATCAAATTCCCCATCACGAAGAACTGGCGTCCGAAGCTCATCCCCATCGACCCTACGGTGAAGACCGAGAAGAAACCTGGCTTGGTGCAGGTCATTTCCGGTGGCAAGCCGTACCACATCACCGTCGACGATTACAAGAAAATGTGCGCTATCAAACGCACGTATGATCTGCGCCAGAAGCGATTGCAGGAAACCCTGCGCACACAATCCAACGCAGGAACGCAAATGATAAACCCGAATTCGCTGCTGAAGAGCATAAATGTTCGAGCGACGCGGCCGGAGATCAAGAAGAGTCCGCCAAATTCCGATCAGGAAGAGAACTCTTCGACGTTGACGTCCACGTCCGAGCCGCGCAGCATCAAAATTCTGACAGCAGCGGCACTGACTCAGCAGGCGCTCGGCGTTGTGCCCCAGGTGACAGTCGAGGGCAAGATGCCGCTTAACATGCCGAAGATACCCAAGAGTCTCACAGTCATTCCGCAAACGGTCACCATCAATCGCATTTCGCGGCCCAACACGCCCGACAACGCGAAGCTTGCAAACAAAGCGAAATCCTGATTGTTGATCATTTGCTTGCTACTAACGACGACAATGAGTTTTCTCATGCAAGAAACGGATTGAATTATTCGGAAAAAGTGCCTCCAGTAGGAACGCGATTTTGTGTATTGCGAACAATATAGCCATATATATTTTTATTAACGGAAAATATCCAGGCGCGATACGACTTCAAACAAAAAACACATCCAATAATCAAAACATGTGAATGGAACAAAATACGTTCGGTAGCTGTAAAGGAGAGAATAATTATTTTTTTGAGCAACTTGTAAATATTGTAACTTGTATATATTTATACACATACTCCTAAACGGAATACTTCTCGTTTGAAGTTTTTGTGAGAAGCACGGAAAGAGAGGCGGCAGATTTCTTGAACGTCAATGAATGCCTTAATTGGGGCATTTATGAAAATGAAATATGATGGACTGATTTCTTCCAAGAAAGATTTACTTTTCGATTGTTGCAATTCGCGCGCGAATTCAACGTTGATGTGGAAATACTTCCTCGTACGCAAAATTTTACATTGCTATTTATGTTATATATTTATTATTAGCCCTGCACCGATTTTAATTACACATGCGACGATGTATTTAATAGGTGAAGATGTTGAAAAATTATTGATCGTTAAATTTAATATTTATATATTGCCAAAGTTAATCATATTTACGTATATAATAGAATGTTGAAAAAGATCCGTTCTATATCATATGAGCGAAAAGTTGTTACACGTGAATGGCACTTCGGTTTATGGATTGCATTCTGTACTGAGGTTGTTTAGTTTCACGGTGTTCGGTTGGAAGTACTTGTAGATATTGCAAACTCGTCAGCGACCTATTATGCATATATACACAGATTCGACTTGCGTTTTGTCTCAGTTTGTTTGAGACGCTGAGTAGGAGTAACCAAATTAAGTTATATTCGTAATGTGTAACGAATCTTTTACACGTACATGTATCATTTTATTTAATGAGCATTTAATTGTAATTAATGTCATAAATCATCCTTTCCAATGAATAATGTATGTGACTGTTAGACTTCCTACAAAAGGACGGATTCTACGATTTGCTGGATATCACGGAAGAATGTGAAATATCTGAATATGTATATATTTTGAATATCAAATTGTTGAAACATTCAATGGTAAATATTGTGACGATTTTGGGTGATTCAGTACGGATAACATTTTTATTTTGTTGAGAAGCAATTGATGTTAAAAGTAGAAACAAGGCTGATTTTAGCGAATTAACAGAGGACGTCTAAAAATGCAAAATAGAAAACATGGGGAATTTTAGTTTCTATATAAAAACGATCAGTTAAAAGTTGTTAATTTTTGAATGGAGAATGAAGAAACACATTCTCAGTTGAAGGGTGTCATTTCAACTGGTAAATATGTTACACATTTAATAATTACGTATACTTTTTGGTTATTTTTTACTACTACCACTGCTATTATCTAAACTTATTACTAATTATGATCATTTTGTATATAAATTAGTTCGTTAAGTGTTAATAAGGACTCGATTGTGGGGCTTGTTCTTTAATTGAATCATTGAAGATCATCGTAATCATGATAACTTGAATAAACTTTTCATAAATAGTCGAGCAGTTATCATTTCAGCGACGAATTTTTACTTAAAAATATCAGATTGCTAACGAATGATATTTTATTAAATAGCATATTGAAACACAAAGCTGGAATAAGTATAAAGCAATTGATTCAGTTTATTTGCAAAATCTACAAATTGCTGCGATTGATTAGCTCGTCGATTGATTAAAACGAAATACAAAATTCCAAAACACATTTATTAATGATTAAATCAACTTTCGCGAAATTTGGCAATACCAAACATACGCATAACATTTATTTCATTGGAATCATAAGCAATTCATAATTAATTATCACAATCTGCTTTATACCGGTTAATTTCATTGGAAACTAGGAATTACAAAAGATAACAAAATCAAACAAATAAAATTTTTAAATTACACGCAATACAATGATATATTGTTCCACTTTTAATTGAAGAATATTTTCGTTAATAAGTGATGATTTACTTCCGGCATTTGCAAACCAGTTGTTGTAAATATTACAGAGTATACATAATATTAGTGATAGCAATTTTTTATTCGCTGTAATCAACAAATTAACAATTCTTTTCCAAAAATATGTGGAATGAATCTTAACGATTGCAGCGCCGCCTGTGATCATTTTATGAATTATATACAAAAAATTTGACGTTTTAATTAATTTTACTTCCGACTGAATAATTTATTAAAATAAAGCTGTTTTTAGCATTAAATATTTATAAAAATGCAAAGTTGTTAATAGGTGAATACTGCATTGCCTGGCATTTCACATTGAAGTTCAGTGTACTCAACTTTATTTTGCCAAACAAAGCAAAGTCATTCTTATCAGTACGATTTAATTAATGTGAGCCCCTGTGGATTGGACGCATTAAATGCCTGAAAATAAATCGTCTTTATGTAAGTTTGTCCTATTTTTCTAAACTGCATAGATTTACATTTATCTGATGTCGTTAACTCGCTTACTATAATTTTCCATGTGCTGGCCGCGGTGACGCAAAAGCCTGCGCTTTTTGCGTTCTCACTTGGAGCACATCTACGTAGATTCGCTTACTCCACGACGACCGCGAGAGAATTTGAAAAAGTGCAAACGTGCTACACTGACCATTGCTCAAAAATGGCTGATAAGACGAGGAATTAATTAATGAATAAGTCATTTCTAATCGAACAAAAAGGATGGATGTCGAGCCGATAAATGCGCTTCCGTCAAATTAGCATTCAAATGCGTGCATTTTGTAAATGGTTTCAGTACGGCATAGTCTACGCATTTTAAGGGACAATGAATTAAGTGCAGAACCTAACTCAAATGAGATTAACTTATTAAAGTGATTTTAATCGATATTGACCGACCTAATCGATGCGTAAGTGAACAAATTCGAGTATTCCGTCAACATGAACGTTTGAATGATAATTTTATTTGTTGTTTTTTTGTTGTTCGGTTATAGTTTTGCGGCAGCATCGACCTTGAAAGTGTTGAACTGTTGAAATGCCATCGCTCAACGATTAAATATCAATGGTGGAAGGATAATTGACGAAAAACGACATTGATTTGCAGTCGTGAATCATCCCTGAGAGGAGTGCATGCACCGACGTGTATTTGAGCTGATGTAGACCAACCAGACGGCTGCAAGTACACCAAACAAAGGGGGAATAAACTGGACACACTGCAATCGAATCCTGTAAAGAACCGACGTTCGTGTCGTCCTGGCCGGTGTGATCGACGGCAGCAGAAGGCATTCACATCGGTCACATTAGGCGAGGTTGTTGTTTGTTTGCGGAATTGCTTGGAGAGGCGTGTGCTGCACCAGCAGGGGATTCGAGCCAGTCGCTGGCTGCACGTACGCAGCGCGAAAGTCAACGTCAAGACGCACAAAACGTCAAAAAAATTTCGAGTGTCATGTGTAAGTAGAATCGTTGTGCGGGCTCTCATATCGTTGTTTATACATGTAGCTGTGCATGCGAGCACGGATTGTTGCATGAATCGCAGCGTCGACGACGTTGTTTCCACCGTAGCGGGCTCGAATTGCAATGGCACGGTGATGATAGTGTGAAGTGCGTGCACACGTTTGTGTAGGCCCAATTGCGAAAGCAGACGTGCAGCCAATTGTGGCGAACGCTAGAGGCAAAACGGCGGAATTTTCTGCAGTGCGACTCTTCGCCCGGAAATAATCATGTAAACAGCCTTCTTTTGTTCATTATACGCGACGCAATTAGCTCTTTGGCAACAGCATTCGGAGGTTGTAGGCTGTTGTTGCTTTGGTAGGGAGTATTTACGGCGCTTGATGAAACATTGAACGTCATGACTTAACCTAAACGTGTTTTCTCATCGACAATTACTCATGTATTGTTGTTGTTGGTTGGTGTGCAAGCACGGTTTTCTTATCATGGCAGCTTATTTGCTTATTGCCTCAATTCAAATATTGATCAAAACTAATTGCATCTCTCTGTTGCAGTGAACCAAATTGGAACATCAGTTCTTACGAGAACAATCGTGGATGGCAACATGTCAGGCCTGGCAAGGAAGGCAAACAAGCAATACAATATGAGCCCCAACATCATGGAACCATATGATGGCAACATTTCCATGGAGGGCAATTTGCATAGCATGGACAGCAGGCTCACTGTCAATGACTTGAAGTCATTGGATATTCATGCTGATGATGAGACTGGTACAAATGAAGACTTATGCTTTTTATTGTTAGATGAAAACGAACGTTTGCGCGTCACGTCACATGAGCAATTCATTCGTCGACTCAAGATACCGCAGATGAAGAGCAAAGTCAAGGTTGTCTCAATATTTGGGAATACAGGTGAAGGGAAGTCTTTCACATTAAATCAGACATTCTTCAATGGCCAGGAAGTATTCAAGACAAGTGCAGAGCAATCCTCGTGCACGTTAGGTGTATGGGTCGCCTACGATCCAGTCATGCAGGTCATAGTGCTGGACACGGAAGGCCTGCTGGGCGTCACACGCAATGAGAATCGTAAAACTCGACTCTTGCTTAAAGTGCTCGCTGTGTCTGATATTATTATTTATCGAACGCGAAGCGAGCGCCTGCATCGCGATATGTACTCGTTTCTTGGTGGTGCATCCAAGGCGTACAAGGAGCATTTTCAACAAGCCATTCAGCAGGTTTGGCGCAAATCGCAGCTGGAGAAGCCACCCAATAGTTTGGGACCCAGTGTGCTCATCTTTCACGAGACGATACACACCAACACGCTGCAATCGAGCGCCGGGGTCACGGAGTCGCCGGAGGATATCCTGAGGGCGCGTTTCGCCGAACTGAACCTGGAGTGTGATTCGTTCTCGTCCATCAAATATATTGGCGTTCAGACGAAGAACAAAGAAACCTCCTTCCATGAGCTCAAAAATGCCCTGCAGCTAGAATTGGAAAATACTACGGTACGATCCAAGAGGCATCCGAGCGTTATTTTCTTCACACTGAAGGTAAGACTTCTTTGCACAATGATCATTTCAAAAATTCGAAATTATTGCAACACTAGAGTTATAACATAGGCAACCCACAGTACACGTTTTTCGTAGATATAGTATTTCCAGTTTCCTGCGGTTATATGACCCTCCTCATTGTGCAAAAGCACTTAAACCTCACAATGGGCTATTAATCATTAGAAAATTTTCAAATATTATAAATAGTGTCGAATACACAGATAAGACTACGGCACACGCTGGCCTGCAAATAGAAAAGTAGGGAGAACTACCTCTTTAATGAGGGTCATTTCTGTTGTCTTACTAATCACATTACAACTAAATTTGAAAAATTAATTGTGTTTTTGTTTTATTACAGGGATTGAACGATAAGTTTAGTAATGAAATTAAGAGTACGCCGCCGCATTTATATCTCAAGGAATACTTTACATGCCAAATGAAGTGCCAGTCATGCAATGTAGGTTGTAGCCTCTCGATGGGGCACAACGAAGAAGGTGAACCACATCAAACGAACGCTCGCTGCAAATATCAGCATCAGTATCAAAATTGCGTATATTTATGCCGGGTAATTACCTGTTATATACTATCATCTATTGTTTCTAATTCGAATATTCTTGTAGCAATGTCACAAAAATGGGCAGCGTGTCGTCGTGAAACCGCGCAGTGTAACGCAGGATTCGTGGACCAGCATGCTCACCTACGTCTGGAGCGGCTACGAAATCGAGTGCAAGAATTGCGGCAGCATTTACCGAAGCAGAGAGCATTGGTTCGGAAACAAGTCGCCGGAGGATTCAGCCGTTATCGCCGAAATCGTGCACATCTGGCCAGGGGTATGTCGGTTTTGCACTCACATGGCTTGTCCCAAGCTTGTCTAGATAGGCCAATTAGCATTAGGTAGTCATCTAATTATTGGTTGTTTATTTTCGGTCGTTGTCTTGTTCTCTGATAATACTTGCTAATTTGGGACATGGTCTGGGCATTCACTGGTCGTTTGGTTTCTTGTGGTGATCACACTTGTTGCTTGTGGCTCTATGGTTCGCGCAATCACAATCAGTTGGACGGCTTGTTCCAGGAACGCAACTTTCTCAGCAATTACAATTCGGCGCAGCGCGTCCTCGACGGCGTCTCGATGATTACGGATGTCGTCTCGTCGATGACTTCGCAGCCGGCGAAATCACTCAGCGAATACGTTGCTGACAAGATAGCGCCAACTTATTGGCGACCGAATCACGAAATTACCGTAAGTTTACTATTGTAACTCCAAGGAACAACCAGAGTGCGTAAAATATTCCTAATTTATTAATTGTTGTGCCTGATTGCACAAAACTTAATACAGTTAATCAATAATTAATTGGCATTTTCTGGTTGTTCTTATTTTAAATATGGATCCAAATTAATACCTATAATATGCGTTTTAGCAATGCCATAAATGCCACACGCCATTTCCGGCAACTGCAACGAAGCATCATTGTCGCAAATGCGGGGAAGGATTCTGTGAGCAGTGCTCCTCGAGGACGCAAGCTGTCCCATCGCGCGGATGGACGTACCCCGTGCGAGTGTGCGATGATTGCTACAGAGAAATGCCACCAAGTTTATCAACTGAGGGCGACGATTCGGACGTCCGAGTTCGACGTTACGGTGAAGTCGTCGCCAGCTCCTTGTCGGCCGTTTCGTCCGCTTTGCAAATTCCCAAAGGTGAGGCGATTATTTACCAACTAAAACCCACGAAAAATTGTGTGTATAGCACTTGGTTCGGTTGCAGGCTTCATCAAAGATTCGGCGCGGCCGGCTTATTGGACGCCCGATTCGGAGTGTCTCAATTGCGAGGTGTGCTCGAACCCGTTCGGCCCGCTATTTCCACTACATCATTGTCGCGAGTGCGGCAAGGGCGTGTGCGATGATTGCTCCAACACCAAGAAACCGGTTCCACTTCGGGGATGGCACGATCCTGTGCGCGTATGTGATAACTGCCTCAAGTAATAAGCATTAACGAAATGGGGATGTGTGTTACCGGAATAATTTTAATTGCTACTGCATTAAATATAGCAGAACGAATGCGTCCGCACATGATTATTTTAACTTCTATTTCTCCCGTTATGTGACCAAGTAACTTCACCAAGAAACATAAACCAGATACATATGACCATGTCTTGCTTTACATCTAATTTTCTCATTATTTGGCATTCTCGCATTGAGGCAATTGTGTGATAAAATCGACGGCGTGATAATAGGTATGAAATGTGGATATTAAGATGGCAATTCAGGTAAACTATAATTTAATTTTAAATATAGTTATTTAGAGAAAATATATATATATATGTAAATGAAGAATACTATTTCATACTTTTATATAATTGCTTGAATGTGTGAATCAAAAGTCTAGAATTTACGTATTAATGTAGCTTAACGAAAATTGATTAGGAGGAAATGTCGCTCAAAATATTCATTCCCATTTTGAGAGGTCTAAAAATTTTTTTACTTTAACAAACAGTGAAGCGAGCATTTCATACTGTTTGCTATTAGAGATTTCTAGGATAAATGCGTTGTTGTATACATTTGTACAATGTAATTTTCATTCATACATAGAGCAACTATTTGAAAATACAATAAGTAACAATATTATCACTTAAAACATATATTAACTAATCTAATTCAATGTTTACCAACTTTTATTTTAATAAATACTGTTTGCATTAAATATCGTCCACGTATAAATAATTGCGGAAACAGAACCACGAGCATTTTTTAAAATTTGAAAATTAGTTTTGAAACATTCAAAATATTTTGCGATGTTGTCAAACACCCTAGATTGATGCCAGCGCCCCCAGTGCGAAGTGTTTATTTCATTGGGCCAACGTTGCGTTTTCAGCATTCCGTCTCCTTCCGAATTCTCTCTTTCTTTTGTCAACTGTGTGAACAGAAGGTAT
Organism: Aleochara sp. GC000083; assembly: GCA_030264555.1. Taxonomy (NCBI): domain Eukaryota; kingdom Metazoa; phylum Arthropoda; class Insecta; order Coleoptera; family Staphylinidae; genus Aleochara; species Aleochara sp. GC000083. The sequence goes on from JARJDZ010007984.1 coordinate 41,111, forward strand.
GTACGATTTTAATTTTAATAAATCTTCAATCATCTGTGATTCGATAGTCAATTTAGCACTAAAATCATATTTTTTTTATATTTAACCCCTTAGTAGGTACATTTTAATTTATATTTGTTTCCACCCCAGAGAAATACGTTCAGGAATAGTTTGTTGTTGTTGCACCTAGAGGTTATGTCCATGTAGAACTTGTCATGTAAAAATGCTTTCCTATTTTTAATGTATGAGCCTTATTTTAAATGACTTCTTTTTGTTTTAGACACATTAATAAATATACACAATGGCCAAGCAAAAGGGCGAGAAAAAGGGTACTTCAGCTATCAATGAAGTAGTCACCAGGGAATACACAGTCAACCTGCACAAAAGGTTGCATGGCATTGGCTTCAAGAAGAGGGCCCCACGCGCAATTAAGGAAATTCGCAAGTTCGCTGTGCAACAAATGGGTACTCCTGATGTGCGTATCGACACCCGCTTAAATAAGCAGTTGTGGTCCAAGGGTATCCGAAATGTTCCATTCCGCATTCGCGTGCGATTGTCCCGGAGGAGAAATGATGATGAGGATTCAGTCAACAAATTGTTCACTCTGGTAACCTATGTACCAGTACCTACATTTAAGAACTTGCAAACTGAAAATGTGGATGTTACACAGGAATAAACTGGTTTAAAATAAATGATAAGAACTTTATTTAAGTAGTGAGTATCAATTTTTGCACCCTTAATGTATAAGTTAAAGTGTGTACATGAAATACACCTGTTGTTGCTTTTCATAAGTATGCCAAGAATTTACTACACTTGATTCAGTATAAGGTTCTGTAGTATTCATTATAATTTGTGCAAATGAAATGGACCAAGACAAAATTTTCTGCATTTTTTATGCAGTATTGTAGAAAATGCTTTGGGGGATTTCATTTTTACACAATCAGTCAACACAAACATGTACGAAGAAATCATGCTTTTTATTTAATTAACATCAAAGTGATCAAATTATTAATTTTAATTTCCTTCTCTCAGCTTTTCTGATTGTCAAATTTCAAAGAAATCATGTCCTAGAAAATTCTTGACAAGGTCAGTGCCCGAACATAACCAAAACATGTCATATACGAAGATCATCTGAGAAGAATGTATACATCGTGGAATAGATCGAAAAATAAATAGAAATCAGGCTGATAAAATGAACACAAGACTATCATGGTATTTGTGTTTGTTAATAGTGCAATCCCAAGCGTTTACGCATTGGATGGTGACTGAAAATGGACGTATTGAACCAAAGGTAATACACAGTGTAAGAATCATAATACTTGTAGACAATACTTATTATTTGAATTTTAGTTGGACACGTATTTTTACATGCGTCGTCCTTATGATCTCATATCATTGCTCGACCAGGAGAAGCGTCGGGTAGATCTCGATGCACTCATTGAAGAAATGGCTGCACAACGTAATCTTATTGATCATAAGTCATTACAAACATCATACATCTACAATCAAGACTGTGCTGAAGTACCTAAAGATATTCCAAATAGTATTGTAGCAAGCAATGCAAGTGATAGGGTATTCTATGAGTTGCAAGAGCCCACTGCAAATGTAAATGTTCCAGCATACTGCTCCAAGTTCACTCAGTTGCCTTTCAGCATGAAGGCATTTGAGCACTTGGAGAGTATGCAGCAGAGGAGGCAGGCCAAAGAGGAGACTTGTGAAGACTGTTTGCCTGAGATGAACTGGGAAGCTGTTGGTCCAACGATCGTCGTTGGCTTGCAGCGTAATTCGTCGTCATGGCTGCATTACAATTTAGGCATTTTGTATTGGTGGCGATTGGGAAATATACGGGAAGCAATCGAATGTGCCCGGCGAGCCCTGCATTACGCTCCTCCGTAAGATAATACAATTAATAACTACTAATAAGATATTAATCAATGTGTAATTGTAGGCACTTCTATGACATTCCACTGGCAAATTTAGGAAATTTACTGTATTTCCACAGCGATAATTTTGAAGATGCTTTGACTGTTATCAAAGCCGCAACCGATCATGCACCAAATGAAAGCAAGTACTACTTGTTGCTCGGCAAAGCGTACATTCATAAAGGAGAATACGAAACGGGCGTGAAGTGCTTCGAAAAGTTTAAAAATCTTCACCATTTCAAAAGCCATGAGAAGGGAGACGCGCAACTTGAGAGCTCTGAATCGATGAGTTGCATTCTCAAAGCATTGATTGGCATGAAGGAGTATCAAGAGTAAGCTATTCAGATCTGCTTTACCTTTAGTTGGGTAATCGTGGTATTAGTATGTTACAGGGTATTCTTACAGATCTTCATGACTTTCATCAGAAACAACAAAAGTGGCTGAGTTTGCAAGAGCGCTTTTTGTGGGAAATCGCACCGAATGAATACAAAATGACACTGGCTCTTTCTGAACAAGTTACAGCATCCTCTCATAATATTAATACATATAAGGGATTCAAGAATAACATTGAGAAGGTGTTGGACATATACAAAGAGAAATTTGGCAAGGTAATTTTTTGTTGATGTATTAATAATTTTTATAATTGTGGTTTCTTGCTGTTTAGTCAAGTGATGAACAGTTGCCTGGTGATTCAGCTTTTGAGAAACTGCCACAGAAATATCCAACAACCATGAGGGTACCCAGTAATTTATATTTTGATTCTGCAAAGTGGCCAACGAAAGAACAATGCGTTGATTGGAATTTACCGATTTCGGATGTTGAAGATCTAAATCTTCCAATATTTCTTCCATTAGAAAATAAAGGTTATGAGTAAGTATAATTAATCTATTCATTTCTTCTTTTCTACGCACAATAATTAATTAGACTCTGATCATGGACTCTCATCAATGTAGATAATTAACTGTAGAAATAAGTTTTGATAATTAAGGGAGTAAAGTAGTACTTTACTCCCGCGGTGTGAAACTTGACTAAGTGGTCATAAAACCAATATTCGCGAGACCTACTATACATGCAACCGCCCATAAATATATTTGAAATTTTATTAACTTGAAGAAGATTGAATGCATTTGAGGAATGAAGCAAGTAATTGTTGTTAATATTTATTATTCTTTTAGTGTTACTGAGCTGTTATCCAAAGATATTGACCAGGAGGAGGATGAAGAGCACCCTTTACCATGGTATCCTCCACTGTGTAGGGTTACAGACTACGAATATGAGTTATTCGCGAAATTTCTTCCTGACGAGGTAAAATCGCTCGTGGAGAAGAACAAACCATTGCCAGCGAATGATTTCATCCGATCACATTTTCTCAGCTACATAAACAATGGCAACAGTAACGAGGCTGAAATCGGACAACGCATTGTTAGTGCAATGCAAAAGAAAAAAGCTCCCATTTGGACGCTCTCCATTCTAGCCAACATGTACTGGCGTATTCGGGGCAACACTAAGAACGCGATTCAATGCCTCGGAGTCTACGTCGAACCCATTCCAACCGAATTCACCGACGTTGCGTTTGTATCAATGGGCTCTATGTTATACCAAATGGGGTTAATCGATCACGCTTTGAAGTTGGCGAATCTCGCCGCACGCGTCAACTTCAACGAGCCGAGCACAAATTTCCTGTTGGCGTTGATTTATTACAAGAGGGAAAATCCATTGCAGGCAATGTATTACTTGCAGAATGTCCTGCGAGTTGATCCGTTCTATTATAATGGGGAAGCGGAGCGTTTATTGAAGTTGTGGTCCTGCCGCATTAAGCTGGGCGAATATGAGCTGCAGCTCCGGAAGAACGATAATAAACGCGCTAAGTCGCCAATCAGCTGCACAGATTCGCAAATTAATGAAGGAGTTATTTGCTCGCCAAATGGGGAAAAATGCAAAACAGCTGCAATACAGTGCTTCAAGGCCGAAAAAGGCGAACAGAAGGTTCTCATGGGGGCAGATGCTGTAAAACAAACTGAAGCTAATGGCAAAAAATGCAATGACAACTCTGAAGAATTCGCTTCGGGGTCATTGGTCTCGAACTTGTTGCATTCAGATGCAAATTCACAAGATTTTCATATGCGAATATTCATTGGTGACGAGGAGGAAGTGCTGGCACATTCTACAATCCTAGAGAGCACTTTGGGGGATTTTCATGGTACTATTTAATTATTATTTTTTTATTTTTTAACATGAAATTTTACAGATAATGAAAATCAGTTTCAGTATCTGTAAGTGAAGATCCGGTATTTGAAGTTTTACTCAATGTTCATGATAAATCTGGAACCTATGTGCTCTCCAAAAGAAAATGCAAGGAAATTAGAGAAACAAATTGGCTGCAATTAGGTTCAATGTGGGAGCCATTTGCTGCTCGGAATTTGGAGTAAGTATGATGCATGTTTGATTTCGTTTTATGACGGATTTTTTTTTAGTATTTCCACTTATCTGGCACCGCTTCAAAGACCCCCAGATCAAAAACCACACTGTAAGCCAGGAACGTCGCCAGACATTACACCAGAAGATCAAATTACATCAACAGTTTTGAGACGACGATTTCCAATCATACCGGAAGAAGGTATTGCCGAATGGTTGGGCTTAATGGCTGGGGATCCAAGCGCATCTGTTACGGAATTAGGGGCCAAAATAAGCGCGGCCTTGCGAGAAGTAAGTTCATTTTCGATTTGGTGGGTGTTCAGAAATATGCTATTTAAATCTAATGTTTACGCATCCAAAAAACGAAACTTAAACTGGACAAACAATATTATCTTTCACTATGGGAGAAAATTTGTTAACACCATCGAGCAACATGATCAGTAATAGTTTATTTAATTTTTATACAAAATTAGCTTAACACTAGTTCAAAGAGACAAAATTATTTAATGATCATTGTGATGTCCATATAAAATTCGTTCATGTCATTTAAATCTAGAAAATCAGTTCAATCATATAATATCACTTAAATTCTACGCGTACTTATAGAATACAACGTCATGGATTCTCGCCACAGCAGCTGCTGTGTATTGGCGTATCATCGGAAGCACCGAAGAAGCTGTCTTGTGTATCCGGCAGGCTTTGAATTACGTGCCATCAGACATGAAAGACATTCCGCTCCTGAATCTCGCCAACGTATTGCAGAAGTACGTATTTGGATGCGAATTGCAATGTTTACAATATTGCTCTCTTCGTTACAGCATTGGTAGCTTCAATGACGCGCTAGAAGTGATCGAAATCGCGATGGAGATCAATCCGCTATTCGTCGTCAATCATTTTACAGCGGGCAATATTTACACGTCGTTGGGTGAGTATGAAAACGCGGTGGCTTTGTATCGTTCCTCGCTTGCGCTCGACTTCAAATTCGAGCCAGCGCGTAATCGCTTGCAAGCCGCACTTTGTACGCTGCTCTTTGACGAAATGTCGCACGTTCGCGAAGCGGCTGAAGCTGGCTAGAGCGTCGCCTCGTTTCAGATTACTTACGAATCACATATGTACGCAATTCACTCATTTAAGCTCTCTGTATACGTGCGAAAGTATATAGGATCAGAATAAATTATGTGCTCATCGTCTTGATTGAGAAGCCGCAAGTACAACAAATAACATTTTAATGTTAGAATACAGAACACATACATGCCATATTAATTCGTTCAACTGTGCTAAGAAAATAAATGATTGGCAATGGACAAAATATTGTATCTTCGCTTTTGTTTTGCAAATCGTTTGCATTGTCCTGTTCGTCTGATAAATAACTTACGTTCCTCTTTCGCGAGTATATTTTAAAAATCATGGCACTTGGATGTGTGATATACGCTATCCATAAGTTTACAGAATAATTGTTTTTTCGCTCACATAATCAGAAAAGTAAAACTGGCATTAAACTAACAATTACATAAATATCATCCATACGGGACTGTGTTCGAATATTTCTAGCGCGTGTAATCAATCAATAAAATGGCAACTCTCCTTACAACTGAGAATTGTGCATTTAGACAATACTGTACAATTAATTATATTAACGTTCGTTTGAATCCTCGTATCAATTCAGGAGAAAAAATATAATTTAATAGTTATCAATCGTTAATCGTCGACAGTCACATGTAAATGTACTATGTAGAAAAGTATTTAAGTTAAGAAATTAGAATGCAATGGCGCACACATGTTGTAAAATCATATAAAATCAGAGAGGGGAAAGGGGCAAATATTTACCTAAGAGCCTATCGGCAACGCCACCGATATCAGACATCGATTACGATATCGTTGTCAGCGGGCGGAATTGCGGCGACGTGCAAGTACTTACTGTGCTTGTACTTCTCCTGGATGGCTTGTTGTGGTAGGCCTTCAGCCTTCAGGTGCAGTTCGCTGAGCATGCGAATCGCTGGGCGCAGTTCAGAGAGCGTATAGCCGGATGTTTCCTGCAGGCCAGCAGTCCACGGCTCCTCGTCGAGTGCGTTCCGTGCGACTGCAATCGCGCTGGCTGCCATCACGCTTGGCAGAATCTCGAGCATAGGTTCGGCCTCTAGGAGGGCCAGCTCAGAGAGATACTGCGCGAGGAAGGTCACTTTGCTTGCGAGCTGATTGGCAATGCTCAGCGCAGTGATGAACGTGTACGCGGTGGGTACAGACAAGTCGAAATCGAGCACCTTGAGAATAAGGCTTTCCATGCGAATCACCTGGTGCTTCGAGTACGTGTCGTCGGTGATGTACACGAATTCGGAGACGTCTGGTGGGTAGATCTCCTCGTATTTCCTGTTCATACAAAAGGCGTAAATAATTGATAGATAAAATTAAATTTTAAAAACTTACGCTGCAATAAACATGGCGGCTGTACCAACAAGTTGAAGTTTGGCGCGAACGACCGACATGTAACTAAGAAAACGATCGATGTAGTTGATGGCGAGGTACAGTGTTTCAGTCTGCAGCTTGTATTCCTCAGAGACTTCCACAAGCCAATCTACAAGAATAGTTCGCATGTTGTGTGTGATGTCCGGTTGCTTGCGCATGTAGTATGGCTTAGCGCGGTGGTTTTGCTACAGAAATACAACATTAGTTATTATGTACAATTAGCAAATGAATGGAACTCACCTCCTTTTTACACAAGTAAGTGTAAATGTCGCTTCTGTATTCATCTAGAGCAAAGAACATATCCTTATTGCGATTACCAATGGATACCATGTCAATGTTTTCTGATTTTTCACTAGGTGCATCTTTCACAATGCTCATAGGTGCTGGTACATCAACAACAGGCAATTTTTGTGAGCTCATTACTCCACTCTGCTCCAATGCCTGTTTCTTGGTGACCAATTTTTCACCAGGCACACCCTTGTAGAAATTCTGGAAGACATCCTGAATGCATTGTGACTTGTACTCTTCCAGTTTCTTCTCCACCTTGTCTTCGTTGCTATCCTCGTACACTTTGAATGCTTGGAACTGAGCCACTGGTATGACTGGTACTTGCTGCTTGTTGGTGCAAGCATTTTTGTTGAATGTATTCTCGTCCACAGTTTTCGCCTTGAGAGGCTACAGAAAAACAAGAAATGAATAATTACTCAATACTCGTGGGTGAAGTTCGAAAACGCGTTCAGAAAATTTAGGCGCCATTTTAGTGATAAGACTTACCTGCTGCGATTTGAGTATGCGCTCTGGACGATTGTCGAGCGCGCCGAAAACAGCACGCTTCTGATTAAACGCCGGCACATTCTGCTTATTGTTTTTGAGGAAATCTCGCCCACGATTCTCCTGGTCTTCGTGAATTTTGAAGGTAGCCATAATTTGAGCGGCCGTCTGCTTGGTGTGTGTGAATCGGTGTGTTGTCGTTACAACCGGATGAATACCCACGAGCGAGATGAAGCGAACACGCAGCAAACGTACGTTGTAAATAAAATAGCCGCTAATAATCGTGCATATAACGCGAATAAATATAAAGAGCGATTAGAACTTTTGACAAATTCACCTGAGGTGGTTACGCAGAGTGCACGTTTCCGAAAAACGCCTAGCAACTGCTATTTGATCGCGCCAACAACGGTCATTTGCCGTCTCTTGCTTATGCCCTTCTCACAACCGACTGAAATGCACTTTCTGCGTACACATGCGAAGCAAGCGACCCAAGCTACTTCTAACCGACTTTTGAAAAGATGCCTACCAACAGCTGAGTGACCATGAACGCTGTTCGGGAGCTGCGTTCCCCTAGAACTACCTCGCTCCACCAATAAAAGGAGGGATAGGACGGCACGTGATTATCTCTCCTTTAAATTTTCTGGGAATACGCTAAAATCAGAGACTCTGCTAAAATGATCACGATTTTCTTCCGCATATTCTGCATGATAAAGCCAGTTCCCCAGTCGCCAGGTAAGAAATTCAGATTTATCACTTTCGGGCTCGTATTCTACCTCAAAAGCGATGTGCATCTGAAAGTGATGCTTGCTTGCATTTCAATAATTTATAATTCTCTCACTGTAGAGCCAAGAATTCTATGAATTATTTCAGATAAATCTATTAACGTGATACCCATTTCCAATTAAAACAATATTCATTAATCATCTCCAATCTTTAATTTAATTATACTTTCTTATGTTGCTTCTATAGATTAAAATTGGAATAATTTATGTTAAAAATACAAGAGATGCAACTTTATAGTGATTGTAAGTTTTTTCTGCATCATACTTTGAATACAATTAGTGAGTGTTTTACATTCTTGCTTAATTTAATATTCAATAGGAAATATATATGGGCTAAACCTATAAACGTCTTCAACTGTTTGCATAAATTGTTAACTACATCTGTACATTTACAATTCTTAATTCTTCATTTATTGATGGTGGATAAGCGATTAAATATTAATGCATAAAGCCCACTTTATCAGTTATAAATATTTCTTGTGTAGTACATGACACAATGTACAGCAGCAAAATGCTCCAGCTCTGCAGGCATGTGAATTGGGTAGAGAGTTGATAGGGATATGCACCATGCCCCTATGACAAGATGTCTGGATGCAGATAGATGTATTCTCCACCTACGTGCTTATAATCTACATCATTAAGTTATTTCCTAAACAATTAATTCCAATATATTCAAAATGTGAGCGATTAACTAACTGTTTCCATTTTCAGATGATCTGGGGAAGATGATCAATCAAGCTCTGCAGGCTTGTGAATTGGGTAGTTGCCAGGGAGATTGTCACTATGGGCCCACCACAAGAGGCATATACATGTACTCTCTACCCACCTGCCTATATTCGCATCATCAAGGTATTGTCTGTGATGTGAGACCTCTGCTACTACCTACACCCCAACAAAATTTTTGAGCTCTACAGGCTTCTGAACCACAAGAGGCCTGGATGCAGATAGATGTACTCTCCACCCATGTTCCCATTATCCATCCACATCATCAAGATAATGTGTATTAGCTGCAGTTGCTTAAGGTAATCTTTGAACCAATTCATTCCTGAATCTTGAATATATGAACAAGTCACTTTATTGTTACAGATTCAGCAATTGTTGCTGGAGAAATCATCATATGTTGGTGGAACTTGAAGTGATCACAAAGCTGACTGGTTAAGGTAATTTATAAACAATTATTTTCGGTATAATCTTTTGAACAAATAACTCATTGTTTTTATTGAAATACTTTATTACTGACATTATTTCAGATGCCAGAGTGTATTGTCTGTAGATTCAAATATATGTATTCATATGTATATGTTTCTGCAGCAACTTTATATGGTATTGTATATACCATTAGGGTAATGTAATGTTTATATACATGTGGTGTAGCTTTAGGAATTTGTAGCTGTGTTATCTGCTGTTGTATCTCATCTTTTTTTGTTTAACATTCCCCTATACTTAATTAATTCTTCATATTCTTTCATGTTTTATTTAATGTTTGTGGTTTGATTATTAATTGGTTATGGGGCAGAATAAAAGCGTTGCGGGCGAAAAGTAGCACTTTATTCCCCATGTATAGTCGGTCTTTTGCT
>JARJDZ010007985.1:0-42578 GCA_030264555.1 Aleochara sp. GC000083
TTTGGATGATTGAAAAAGCATTTTTCATGTTTTGACGAAAAAATAACATTGAGCAGGGTCCTGAAACTGTGCGCGATTTGGAAATCACAAAGTCCCAAAATGGGGCACCTAAAAATGTAAAATTTTCGCTTTTTTTCGCTCTTTTAACTGCGCATAACATTTAAACCTTTGGACCAATTATACTAAGATTGAAACCAAATTGTAGGTCTTAATGAGCACTTTCCAAAAATGTATGAGTTCATGCCCTTTTGGTCATGAGGAGAGCAGAAATCGCGTTCAAAGAAAAAATTTGAAAAAAAAGTTTGTAGCGAAAAAAGCGATAGGAAATTCTTAAAATCGCTCGAGTTTTCTAAAATTTTCATATCTCCGGAACTACTGGACCGATTTTGATGATTGAAACGGCATTTATAGTATTTTGACGAAAAAATACGATTGGCTATGGTCAAAAATCTGTGCGGGACTCAGAAATATAGAAATATGAGAACTTGAAAAATGGGGTGCTGTAAATGCACATTTTTAATCGGTTGGAGTAATTTTAACAAATGTCACCATTAAATTCTTGGAGAAGACAGGTAATTCTACAGTAGTAGGTAAATTTAGTTTCTGTATTGCAGTATTGAGAAGCCTAGGATGGGTTACTAGTGTATTTATAATTGCTTTATGCACTTTGAGAAATAAAACAATTTAACTGAATGCGATTCGATATGATTTCGATTGTAATTCAACAAACAATCGAAACGCATATCATTTTCGAAACAATTTCCTGCAATTACTTTTATAAACAATAACACAAACGGACAAACAGTAGACAAAGATATCGTGCATTTGTATTTGCAAGTTTGTATGTGCCGATATGAATGAAAGTCAATCAGGTTGATTATTTCAGTTTAACTGTTCTCGTTCTTTTACAAAGTGCCAACGAATACTCACTCAGTGAACAAGTTTGGGATGTTCGTTGACGCCCAGACAATGCAATTGCAATCCAATTTGAGTAGTACGTTTAAACGGATTGTTATTTGGTACTTACAATTATTGGTTTTCTCGTTATAAGTGAATTGATGCTTACCTGTAACAAAGGATGAAAATGAATAAAATAGTTTAAAGTTTAGAGGAGTAAAATGTTCAAGAACAACCCAAAAACTATAAAATTGTGAATATTTCTGAGAAGCATTAAAAATAATGCGTCTAGATCGTTTCCTCTCATCAACATTTTCCTTTCATTCGCTTTATTACAATTTAGTTGTTCCTGTCGTTGTGTTGCGGTTGGAATTTTTTATTTATTTCAATTTTACTTTTATTTTGTTTCTGGCATCTTACCAGCAGCTCAAGAAGCAACCAACCATCGCCAACGTTAGAGACAAGTGGAATCATTGCAAATCTAAGCTGATGGTACGAAGAACAAAGCAACATTTCACGCATCATTTGAATCCGAGCGCGGTTCCTCTGGATACTCGTTACTACTTTACCAAAACTTGCCAGTCGTATGATGTCCCATGTCGTCCATTCCAACTTGTTGGACTGTGAGTTGCTAGTGAAATTCTTTGGTGCTATTTTTCGTATTTATGCTCATTGGAATGCGATGCATCGTAATCGATGAAAAGTTGAGATAAGTTGTGTGACAAGATCTCATATTGCAATATATGAAATTGCTCGAAAATGATATAAAAATGAATACAATAAGTGGAGGAAATCGGGCAGGAATGGCATAGACAGAAAAGCAAAAGAAGTTGCGGGAACGCATTGACGTAAGACGAAAATCGTGACTGCATGCCTGAATATTTGCTCGACTTTGTAACATTTTGCTCGACTAAATGTCATATGAGTTTCTTTCAAGAGTTGGTAATTTATATAGTGTATTTGTTCAATAGCCAAATTTTTATCTTAAATGCAAATCATGAAAAGTTACTATAGAAATTAGGCAATAAAGAAAGAAATTTACAGAATTAAATTATAACACGGGACAAAATAGCTAATAAAATTATGCCTAATTAGTAATTAGCTGAGTAATAATTTAAAACTTGATTGCTCCATTCTCTTTTGAGCTGATTTCCAACAAAAAGGAAATCGCGATGATTAGAAACTATGATTTCCAATCAAAAATCGAAATTAATCAATAATATCTTGAAATTATGAGTGGATTTGTTGCATAACATACGCATATACGATGATTTCTTCTCTTCAGGATTGCTTGATGCATGCCGCAAAATTATAATTTGAAATGCCACTTTCCCAATGCTTTCGCATTGGAAATTACACGCCACTTCATTCTGCACGTCGAAATAAATTAATTAATATGTATCCCCATAAAATCATAATAGCACCTAATGAGTACTTTCATTGATTATGAGCTAATCAGTAATTTGGTGGCTCAAGCATTTAAACAAGCAAATTTGCTTCTTGTTATTACGAATGTTTACTTGAAAATGGAAATTATTTTTGCACCAATGGTTATAAAAACAAATTAAAATCATCAAAAACTAAACAAAATTTCTACTCCAACTTCAATAATCATTTTTAAATGATTTTTGATTAGCATCAACTAATTGATGTTCATAATCCCTTAAAATTAATTTTGGCATATTAATTAATATCAATAATTACCTAAAAATAAACGTTGTTCTGGAAAACGTGGTCGCGTTACGTTGATGTTGATTGGATGTTGTCAACACCTCGAATTTGATAACAGACACCAAACAATCAATCCCACATGCACGAATCGTTCGAACGGAGAACGGAACCGAGCGCAATCGCGACGAAAACGAAACTGTTACGTGAATACGATGCGTCACATTCGCGAGATTACAAACGAGTGCATCCTCGTCGTCGGCCGGCCGAGTGATACGCGAATGTCTTCAGCAGCCAGCACGAACGACCGTTCTCAACTCGTTCGTTCGGTCGGCTCGCGAGCTCGTTCGCGGTTTAGGCGGTTTAGGAGAGAGACACCTCTGTTCTCTGGCACGTTTCGCTAATAACTGCTGCCGCTCAAGTCTCAGTCGAGTCGCGCTTCTTGGCGAAGATCGCGAGCGCCATGCACCTTCCGCAGGATTGCGGACAATTTCCTCACCTCGCGCGTTTCCACCTTTGGGGACAATTTCCATATTTCCATAAAGCAAAATTCACAAATCAAAACACCAAAAAAATTCATTTATGATTTTTTATTGGAAAATGGAAAAATCAAGAAACTAGAAGCTACTGTATAATTTTCCATAAACTTCAATTACAAGTGATTAAAAATCTAATATATAATTAGATGCTTCGTAGAAAACGACGTTGTTTTTTCTGCTTTTATGGATTCCGAACGTCTCTAAGCATGTTAGCTGGCACGTAAACGATTTCGCTTCACAAATTATTATTAGTTGCGAGTATGTAGCTGCAAGATACAAACATGGGGAATTTTGCAATTAGCTAATTTGTCTTTTTCATGCGTCGTTTGAATATATTACGGCCAAATTAAAACGAAATTATTGTGCCAACTATGTAAGTATGTCGGTAATAAATGTTAATTGCAATGCTTTTTGTTGTTTTGCGTGTTTTTCATGGCCTCTCGAGGGAGTCGTACATGCAAATCAAATTATATCCTTACACGAATTTGTTTATGTAGAAATAAATGAATAAAATTCGGAATAATTTTCTTGGTCTGCTAAAGTGGATTTTTAATTCCTCCAGGGAAATTAAGGCTCGGAGGAAAATGTAAATGCAAGAGAAGAAAAATATCGAAAAACCGTTGGATTGCGGTTTTTGCTCTCAGTCAAGGGAAATTAATGTCGGCACCAGAATCACAATGCCACCAATTCACAAATGTAACTGCATAGAACAAACAGCTAACTTACTACGGATTCGAGAGTCTCCAAGGGAAACACCATCCCAGCATGAGAATCGCATGCAGATAAAAACTGCAGATAACTGCACTTTTATCAACGATGAATGAGAAATGAATGGATGTTGGGATTCAATTGAAGATGAGGAAAAAATTATTTCCGAATGCGAAACGAGTAAATGCTACTTGATAGTCGTATCACTCACTAGAGAATGACTGTGTGAATTGGCACAAATGCAAAATAGCCTCCACAGTCCTGGACTATTATGACATTAAAAGGCTTATTTGCAAAAAAATGAGAAAGCAACTGTTTTACGCTCGTACCTCATTGGCACTACATTGATAAACAAACGAATAAGTACCATAGCAAGAAATAGCACCATAACGAATAGAATTTGTTACAATTGTAATCGAAGAAATAGTTGGCGCACTTAGGTACCTGCTAAGTATGCAGTTAGTTGAGTGAATTGATATTTGATATCGTTTGCAATAAAGTTCGCGCAGGTCGATTTCGTCATTTCGTGTATTACGTGCTCTCAAACAGGTGGCACACCCTTTTCGCATTACAGCACATACACACAACAGATTCATCGAACAATATCGTACCTTATATTACTTAGTTGCTGGATGTGTTGTTCTTGTCTGCTTAAAGTTGAGTTCGCGTTCGCGGATCGATGCGAGTGCAACGAGAGCACGTAGCAAGCGCAAGAAAATCGTAAAAAATGTGATTTCGTTCGTTCGTGTCTGCGTTTTTGCTTCGTTTGATGCCTGCCACCGACTGCTGCTTATTCGCTTGTTCAATGTTCAATGTTAAGCACCTTGCTCTATGTGCTATGATGCAGTCAGTCACTACGTCACTTGCACTTTCGAGATCGGCTCGTTAGACATTGTTTTCTTTCGCTTTTTCGTTTTGTTGTTATTGTTTTTTTTTGCCTTCTTCCTTGTCTCGGTTAAGCGCGAAGCTCGTTGGGAAAAATGTGTTTGTGGCTTGCCGAAGAAAAAAATGTGTTCCTGTTGTCGACAGACTGTGAAATGTCTTCGAACCAGATGTACATACTAAAGTTCTAATTGAATTCTTAAATGAGAAACTAAACAATCAAATAATTCAGCAATATCTCTTCAATTTCCGATATTGTTGAAATGATTTAGATACTACAAATAGAATGGTTATAAATAACATTTTTGAATCTCGACTGCAGAAGAAGTTTTGTAAAACAATAGGAATAGGATTTAGTTCCGGTCCGTTTAAGTTATGATTTTTCATATATGTATTTCGTGTTTGGTCGCGCTTGCTGCACACTTTTCTAGCATGTCACCATGGTAGAGATAAATAAAATAGCTGCTTGCGAACAACAATTTTCTAAGTAGGAAAAATTCGTATAATAGTGTGCTTGGAAGGTGAAGTGTGCGCGATGCCCGAGAAAATCCACATACAAATGTTACTTACACCTTGGATGGCTATAAGATGAAGGAAAAGAAACTGAAAGTGAAGTCGGTACCCGCGGCAATCTCAACTCAACGTAACGATGATCGTGAACGCATTTCTTTGCTTGCTGGCTTCACTGGCTTGTTGTTGTTGTTGTTGTTGTTCCGCGCCCGCTTTTGTCCAGTTTGTGTTGTGCGGTTTCCCTTTTAAGTTTAAGTGTAATCTAAACTCATTTTATTTATTACTATATTTACCAAGGTAGTTGTTTGTTTTTATTGCCATGGTGCATGCATTTTGGAGGTGCCATTAGACTCTGATGATCATACGAAGGTTAATTTCCAGGAAGTCCTCATTTTCACCAATTTCATCTTGCTAAGCACTTTCCAACATTCTGCATCTTTTTGTCCAAGGGAGAACAGAAATTGACATTGAGAAAAATTGAAGTTATCAAAGAATGGTTACCATTAATGTTTGCTGGAAACTTACGTTTATAAGACATGTCACGAACTATGCGAAAAAAGGATCTTGGTACGCTCGAAAAACAATTGGAAGCATTGAAATTCCCAGGTGTTAATGAACTTGAACATGTTCATGTTACACAGCCGCGCGCTGATGCGATCGGATTGGCGCGCAGTGCGCGTTGAAACATTTCAATAATTTGCCAGTATTTGGAAAAGCGAACGTTGGCTGCCGCTGTTGCGGCAGAGCGAGCGTACGGCTCATGAAAGTCATAAATTAAATAATTACAGATGGCTGGTGTACGACGATGGCAAGGATGTCGGTCGGGTCGGCATTGCCGATTGCAATTGCATAATGTCGCTGAAGAGAGGCGAACTCTTCTTGCGCGCCGCGCGCCGGCCGTGCCGCACCATGCGCCATGCAAAAGTATGTAATATAAGTAATACTTATAATTTCATTCATAATTTCTAGTACAGTGTAACAACATTCTTCATAAAGACCGCGAACCATGCGAGCGCGCAATGCGGCCGAACGAGCTTCCAGCCAGCAGATTCAGGCACCAGGCCTCAAGAAGGCATACAAGAAGGCAAAAAGGCAGAGGACACGCACGGACGAGCATAGAAGCGATCATTTATCCAGCAGTGCGCGCGCGCTCCTTGCTGGCACCAGCTCTATGGTTGCTGCATGCATCGCATTCTCTTCTGCGGCATCAGCTTCTTCGTTTTCTTCTTCTGTCGCCATTCTTTTATCAACTATAAACTACACTTTTATATTAGATCTAGAATTAAACTTATTTTCATAATCGAGTGCCAATATACTTGGTGTTCCCTCTCAAACACCAGAAACACCAACATTACCATAGAAAGTACCCTGAAGCTTGAAACCACCTTCAACGACTTTGTGAAGTTACAATTTTCTGTATTCTTACTAGGGATAAATTCAGTTGGTAAATTTGAAATTTCTCCATGAATGTGATGCGAACATGAGTATTTCACGTCTGCTTTTGCTATCATTTATACATTCCAGGTGGAAACACACACGCCAGTTGAGTTTGAGAGCATAACTCGTCGGATGGTTGTTCCACCAGCCGCAGAGTTCTACGACAACGCCGCAGTCGTCGTCGACGTCTTCGTAGTGTTGATGTTGGTGGCTCTTCGTGTATAAGTACGGAATATTCGCTCATAGATTTCTATCGATATAAATCACTACTGCCTGCCAATGGTGGATGCCAATGAGTGCGCACTGGCAGACATTTCGCAAACTACTCATCCAAAACTATCAGCGCAACTTTTAATTAAATATGATTATCTTCATACGCGAGCGTGCGATTTCGCGCCGACAAATTTCCACCACCACACCATCAGCAACCACCATCATCACCATGCAGGATCAGTAAAAAGGAAATTCCACCATAGCATCAACAATAAAGCACTTCTTCTCCTATGGTGCCTGCTGCGTTCGTCGTCGTTTTTGCATAGAATTTATTATGCCGTTAGACAAATATTTCGCATGTGTCCGCGAGAGTGTCCACTTTCTTAATTATCGCTCGCGTCGTCGGCGTAATAATGCACGGATTCGCACCTCGACGCGGCGCGTAATTGCGCACCAGCCTGAAGATGCTGCTGGATGCAATTGGTAACGTACGTAATCATATGCATGCATGAGCTATAAACGTTGCGTCTTGAGATCGTGGAGGAAGCACCAACGCCGACGTGGTCGTTGTCTTGCGTTGTCTTCCTCGAGTGGCGCAAAGTCAACCGACACACGAAGAAGACAACTGAAGTGAAGATGTACTCGATGCGCGACTGCCTCCAGTACGGCAAAGCCGCACGAGTTACATCACATGCAATTACATATGCTGACATAAAAGTACAAATGCTGTAATAAAATGTCCGCGAATGGCAACAATTTGTCGTTAAACTCAATGCATAATTTATTTCCATGAAGCGCTGACTGCCTGCATGCATGCCATGTGAAGTGTTAAGAAGTGTCATCCAAGGTACAAATTATAATATCACTTGGAATGTAAATTTGTATTTGATTAGTTTCATCCTAGACCTTACTTTTTCTACAGTTTGAACTCTTAAGAATTCTTCAAACTTTAAAATTTCATGGTATAGCTTCAAATGAAATTTTGGGTACTTTCATCAAGTATCACTATATTTGAATTTCTGTAATGTTTGATAATTAATCAATTAAAATGTGTCGTCCAAATTGAATTGCATTTATTAACTCATTAAATATTTATTCCATTATTAGTACAGATTGCTGGTGCGCATGGAGTGCAGTTAACTCCCTGATTGGGCTTTCATCGTCACAAGCGTCGGACAAGATGTTCAACACACGCATTCATTATTATCAAAAGAGTGCTCATTTGTAACAGGAAATTGGTGCGATCTATATACGCGTGGTGAGCCGCTGATGGACCTCGGCGTGCAAGAAATGTCTGCAGCAGGTAAGTGCAAGTCGAGGGCACGGTTAGTTGGTATTCTTGGTCGGTGCGCTCGTACGAAATGACCATCAAATTACAACACCTTATAGGCGCTTATTTGCTGAAAATACCTTATACTTAACTATTCGCGCTCGTTGGCCTTGCTGTAATCACCGACGATGGTGCACCAGGTACGTGGTAAGGTCGCTGAAGAGATTTCGCGATGCGGATGGTTAAGCCGTCTAACATTTGTTTGTTTTCACAACGCTAATGAATTTTGCAAATTTCTGTAATTAAAAGCCGATTGGAAATTTATTATTTCCTGGTAAAACAATTTAGTTCTCAAAAGTTTTGAACTTCACGTCTTGGTCTGGAATTCAAGGACAAAAAGTAAGAAAAATATGAAGCAAAATAAAATTTTTCGTCTGATATGAATTTATAGGAAGATCTTTAATGTTATCAGATTAATGCGAATTTTATGTATCTCCAGGTAAACGCTCGGCATACGCATAATTCGCGAATTTATATGCAAACGCAGTTCGGCATTAGTGCCTCTCACATCTCTTTTGTCTTTGCGTTTAACAATGGAGGACCAACGACCAGTTTACATTTTAAGTCTGCCCCGTCTTGAATCGCCGACGATTTTATAGTCGCATCACGTTTCGCGATTTCGCGATGCATAACAACGAGCTTTTATGACTTATTTATCTCGTGCCCACATGGTAGTCGCCGGCAGAAGAAGGAAGAAGCGTGGACGAGGAGGTGCCCGACCATCCTCATCAATGTTAATTGTAACATTCACACATTGCAATTTGATCAACAACTTGGCGGGATGCCCGGCGATGGGCTGGGATGCGCCCATCCATCTATATCCATCGGGCGGGCAAGTGGGAGCTTCGCGTGCCTTCTAATTAAGAAATTCATCAATTTCGACGATCAATTAGAGCGCAATTGCGACGGACGTGTCAAACGGATGCCGCCGCCGCCGCCAGTGTAATTGCAATTATCGTTTTGCAATTTATTTCCATCCACTACCGCAACGCGTGCGAATAAATTCGAGCAAACATTAGCGATTTCTCGGTGGGAAAAATAACCGCCATACGCATCTCATGTCATCTTGGGTGGGGGCACACACCGGCGAATTATTGGTGGCTCAATTTAAAAATCATTACGGTTAATCCCGAGCGACGCGCAGCGTAACGTTAATAACATATTATAATCAAGTTATATTGTAAAAGTAAATAAAGAAATGAAATGAATGCGGCCAAGATCGCCCCATTTGCGGCCTTAATGTGCGCACCAAGATGAAATGAAGCAAAAAGGATGAGCTGCAAAGCCGCCGTTGTCGTGTGGGTCTCTTCGGGGCGGTCAACATTAAACGAAATCCTTGTAATTTGCCCCAGAGACTAATCTACAGAAGGACTTCTAGATGCTGGGCGGCTTCAAAGGTTTTCATGCAGACCTCGCACTCTGAGAGATCAAAAGAGTGGATAGTCATTTGTGGTCTAGTTTGCGGTGAAGTTATTTGGCCCTTTGTTCCATTCCAGACACCGAAGAGATCTATAATTTTTGGCAGAACAAAAACAATAGAAGAAACAACAAGAAAGTCGTGTGTCATGTTATTTGCAAGTTGGTTTCGTCTACAAATATCAACCAACAACCTTACAAATCATAATAACACGCTTTGTAGGCCTGCCTTATTTATCCAGCTGACTTGAGCCAAACCTAAACTAAACTTTGAGTTCGAAAATTTACTAAACCTTGTCGACCTTGTCATGCCACCTTATTGCATTCATCCAAAGACATTAAAGCATCGCCCAGGTGATTGTAATTGTAATAATGGACAAGCCAAACAAGCAATCAATCGAAAATCGTATTAAATACGCGTAAAAAACAATTAGAATTAAATAAAGGTTCGGTGCATTTCGTAATTCATCATTGTTATTCTCATTGTAATGTGAATAAATCCAACGGTAATCAGATAATCGATTACAATTCACTTCCTCATTATGCAGATAATTGTGGGCTGTTAGTAACAGGATTTGTCAAAACTATAATCGATTATTTGTTTAAATTTTGTTTTATTTGTGGTTTCAGGTTTCTAAAATTATATTGCGACCTTGGAGCAGTTCACCTGTCAAATGAAGCGTGATAAATGGTATTTGCTCTTTGGAATACCAGTAACAAGAAATGGCAATTCCAGTAAAATTCTGCTTGAAAGAATTAAGCAACTGCCAGCTTTTTAATTTTCACTCATTCCAGTTCGTTACTTTAAATAATTTGGGGCTAACTATCTGATAAACATATTTTCAGGTCGTTCGCAACTTGTTCCCACCATTATAATTAAACCCAGCCTACAAATCACGTCATACAAGCCGAAAATAAAACCATATGTGCACAACTTTTCAGAGTTTAGTGCGATTTCCAGGTATCTCTACCATTTAAGGTAAAACACTCAGAAAGTCACGATAAAAATGCCGCAAAATTCTACCTTTTGTCGTATCAACCGAAAAAAGAGGAGGAATCTCTTGGCAAAAATAAACAACGATAATGATGAGATCATTCATACACATATTTCATGCAGTACACACTCACAAGACATGACAATGAGAAACAACAATTCGAGAAGGTTTGTCGCGAACTCTCACGTTCATGACAGAAACTTCTGTGTTTGCATGCATGTATTGTGTCTTGTTAACGCGACGAATAAGGTGGAGGTCGACAAATAAATGACAAATCTACAGAGTAATGCAGTAACATTGAGTTCGGTACACACGACAAAGTAAACTTCAAGAAAAAAGTAGCAAAGTTTTCCTAAACTCCTAATGGATATGACGGAACCAAAATGGAAAGTGCAGAAAATGATAAATCGATTCGTCTCTTTGAACTGTTTATTATGCAATTTTCATATTTGAAATATCTTAAATTGTTTCAAAGTTATGAGTGATTGAATTTGTTGCGCATTGAGTCTACAGTGCGAGGGTGCGCTACAGGCGCGTTGCAGGGGTCTGCTACGCGAGGGACTCCACTGACCCCACTCTGAGTCTCCTCCGACTTGCGCTTCTGCAGAGTACGTCGCGGTAGCGCGCGCGTCTATAGAGTATAACTTTAAATCATTATATCTAGTGAATGCTTAATAGAAAAAATGTGTTTCTTGGGTTTGTTTGATTTAGAATTTCAAACTCTTCAATTTAACTGTATTTAATTTTAAATTTCATGATGTAATTGTTATGAAACGTTCATGATTTGTCGCCAGTGATCTAAACGTAAAACGATTATTCAATAAACAAGCCATTAAAACTCATTAATGTTCATGTAGTGAAAAATGATTAAAAACACAATGCAATTCATCAATTCGCGGCTTGTACGACGACCCGATTACACGCAATTAATTAATTATAATAATTGTGTGCGCGCACATGTGCGCATTACGCGCATACTGAATGCGCGCCAACATTGAACGCGGAAAAATGCGATTGCATAATAACATAATAAGCGAATTACTTCACCGTCAAGTGAATGTTTTATGCAAAATGCGTTCGTTGTGGCCGCGTCGAGCTTCTCTGCCACGATGTGGATGTAAATATTGCGGCCAAGAAGATGAGCGCAGGCGAACCTGAAGAGAGGCAGTCAATGGTATCATATTATCCGCGAGCCGGTTGAAAACTGTAATAACTGTTATTACCTCGTCAAAAATAACTCTCACTCACTCTCTTTTTCTTCGCGGCTCGCCGCGGCCTATTTGAATATCGCGCGCTGCTTCATTGCGCACTTGTGCACTGATACACTAAATATTCGTATTATGTAGCATGTTATTAGGCGCTTTTCCGAGCCGTGCAGATTCTTTTTGCACTTCACCAACAACAGGCGGAGAAGTCGAAGAAGAAGATGACGACCAGCCAGGACGTCCCCTAGCTTTATAGTCATCAGCTATGTTTTAAATGATGCCTAGACTAGTTTTGAGAACTAGGTAGGTATAAACGACTATGTAGGTAGCAAGTTCATACTTATAAGGAGGTCCATACAAAGTGTCTGTACAAAATAAAGCCAGAAAAAATTGGATGTAATATATCAAAATCGAAGAAAACAAACTAAACAATTTAGAGTTTCAAGACTAGAGAAAATCTTTTAGCACATTACAGAGATGAATTAAATATGTAAGGCTATAAGGAATTACCTAATTAATTCAATCGCTTAAAATCAAATTAAATTAATTTTGAGCAATCATCTGATTTATTCCCACAACGCCATTATCCAAGTAATAAACTCTTGATTGGCATCTGACAGAATAATTCCACGACTACCTTAATTAATTTCACTTCTTGGTTACCATTTTCTGCTCAAGTTAGCACTGGAAAAAAAGTAGAGGAAGAAATCATTAATAACCCACTAATAGATAAATCATTCCGTGAAATTACAGATGAATTAATTCGCAGCTTGCTGCGGACTTAAATTATTATATCGTTGGATAAACAAGTTGATTTTCATTCAAATTCACTGTCAATTTTATTATAGACGTAGTATGCAAAATACACGCTCCTCTACATTTATGCTTGTGCTTGTGCGCGTGCATAAATGAGTCAAGTTCAAATAAGCCAGACCGGTAATTACTTATTCGAAGATACGAGAACCGCAACATCGTTCGAGAAAAGAAGCTTTCCTCTCTCTTCAGGCAATCCAGGATTGGTGCATGTTGCACGGCATTATGCACGATTTCACATAAATAACACTTTATGGTGGTCGATATTTTATCAAAATTATTAAAGCATAACCTAACATGTTATCAAGCACTATCAATAACCGATTTTTAGATGTTTTATTGCCCTTGTTGCAAATGTACATCACAATGATTATACTATTTGTTTAATTTGTTTCCAGAAACTTGTAATCTGAATTTTGAATACTATGGGAAGGAAAAAGCTTTAAGTTTTCAGAAATGTGGAAATACTCTGAACAAATAATTAGTTCAAAGTTATGAGAAAATAATTCGCTACGCAATGAGTTTGTACTTTGCCGGTGCGCTACGGGGACGTCGCAGTAGTCTGCTGGGCGGGAGACTCCACTGAGTGCGCGCAACAACAGCGATAACACTGATTGTTTCATCTTTTCTTAGTAAAGTGCCATCCCCGGTCATTTTACAACTCTTCCACTCACAATATGTTAAACATCAAAGTGTTATTAGTTTATATTCCAAATTTGGTGGAAATCGGCCGAGCCGTTTGCGAGAAAATCGCGTAAGAAATAAAAAACGATTAATATTATTTATAAACATTAATGATTTATAAACAAATCAATACCCGATGTTGTAAATCGGTAAGTATGTGGATGAATATATAATAAACAATCGCTGAAAATTTGAAAGCAAACGGATAATTAGTTTCGGAGATATTGATGAAAATATGAGAAGTAAACTAGTGCGCTTCGAATGCACCTGATTGAGCAGCGGCCGCAACAGCTGCAGCTGCGTGCACCGAAAAAGTGCCGAGTCATGATCGATCTCCCCCTTTAACAACCGCAAGTAAAGTAAATAAAGAACAATAGGATCGGAATGTGAGGAATGCAACCGCAAGTAAAGGGTTGCAAAGCAAATAAACGAACAATGGGGAATGGAATGCGAGGAATGTAAACAGCAATTACGTTACTTTGCTACATTTTAACTTATTATGTAACAGGTGCATTTTTAATTTTTCAATGCAAATTCTACTAAAAAATGTTTATTCTTATAACTCAAGAACTATTTGACCGATTTTGATGATTCAAAAAGCATTTTAAAGGGCATGATCTCAGCTTTCACTTATATGAATTATATGAATGTTTCAAACGCTCGTTACTGAAATGGTCTGAAATTCCCTGAAATTCCTTGAAACTTCTCGATATTTCCTGAAGTTTCCTGAAACTCGCTGATATTTCCTGAAATTTCCTTAATATCCCTGAGATTCACTGAAAGATCCTGAAATTCCCTGAAATTTCCTGAAAGTCCCTGAAATTTCCTGAAATTTCCTGAAATTTCTTGAATCTCCCTGAAAATTCCTGAAAATTCCTGAAAATTCCTGAAAAGTCCTGAAAATTCCTGAAATTCATTGAAAATTCCTGAAATTTCCTGAAATTCCTTGAAATTGCCTGAAATTCCCTGAAATTTCATGAAATTTCCTGAAATAACATGAATTTTCATGAAATTCCCTGAAACTCCCTAAAATTCGCTGAAATTCCCTGAAATTCTCTAAAACTCCCTGAAATTTCCTGAAGTTCCCTGAAATTCCCTGAAATTGCCTGAAACTCCACGAAATTCCCTGAAATTTCCAAAAATTTCGTGAAATTTCATGAAATTCCCTGAAATACCCTGAAATTCCTTGAAATTTCCTGAAATTATCTGAAATNACACCCACTGCGGTTGGGAGTTGGATGGGTGACCGATTTCGGGATGGTCGACATTTCGAGTCTGGCCGTTGCAGGACTCTTCCACATCTCGGGCCACCTCCCTGTAATTGTCGCAGGATAGGTGAAACCACGAGGGAAGTTTCTGTGATCCCCAGATATCGTATGACGGCCATCTTGGGTCCTTCATCCACCCAGGACATCGTGCTATGTCTATAACGTTCCAACCGTGGAGGAAGTTGCCATCATAGGGTTGTAAGTCTTGGTTAGTTAGGTCGTGTCCATCCGGGTTGTAAGTCTTTTGCTTTTTTCACTTTAAATACTTGCTATTTCTGAAATTGTCATCATACATTTTTATCGCTCCATTTTTATACAAATAGTTCCGTAATTTATCATTGCATCTTTCATATTCACACGTTTCTTAATCGTATTTGAAATATCGTATACTTTTATAAAGGTATGAGTCAACGGTGCGCGTTGAGTCTACAGTTTGGTGGTGCGTCACGAGGACGTCGCAGGACTCCGCTGCGTGTGAGACTCCACTGACTCTACTGCGAGTCTCTCCCAACGTGCGTTACTGCAGAGCGCGCTGTAGTACCGCGCGCCTATATCAGGTGTCTTCGGATTTTGGACTATTTTTAAAATTTGAAGCGATTTTATTTCAGTTTTTTCTTTTTGCATTGCATATACACGTATAACTGAACAGAAGACAAGTTAAATTTTTGAAATCGAACAAATATCTACGAAATCCGCCACTGCTTGAGACTTCAATAAAATTGAAATTTTAATTTTCTACTAGGGATTCAATCGATTGAAACTAACATGGCAACGACGTGAAAAGCGCAAATTGCAAAAGCTCCAGCGAGCAGCAGCTTCTTGGACGATGCGCACCTCTCGAGTAAATCTCTTTTAATGAAGCCACTTACAGCGACGTCCTTCCATCCTGTATCATCATCACAAGATAAATAAATGCAACTCGATCGTCTGTAACGTATTATGTATTATGCCACGGCGGCGTTGTTGTTGTATCAGCATGCATTCTTTGGTGGATATTCCATCGACAAGGTCACCTCCACACTTCGAAGAGATGGACTTCGAAGAGGAGCCATCGAGTACGCGTTCGATTTATATTTACGCGCGCTACTTCTTGCGCGTTTTTCCTCCACACGTTGTTATTGTACGCTCATGTTCGGTCCTCTTTTTTCCCCAGGTGCTGCTCATCCGGATCGATGCCATCCACGCCGGAGCGATTCGATTCGCGCATCCATCTCCTCACCTAGTTGTCCGTAACTTTATTTGATAAAGCAATAAAGCAAAAAGGCGCCTACGGTTTTTTTTGCCGGGCCGGCGGAGGCGCAACCTAACAATGCATCTGCAGCGGAATCACGAGGTACCACGGCAACCTCTTCGTCTGCGCCGAGGTACAAAAAGCGTACATGCAGAATCATCAAGGTGTATAACGCGGCGCGACTTCGTTTTATTTAATTTACGAGAAAGGCGCGTTCTGTGTGGTCCTGACACCGCGCGCTCTTGGAGTTGCTGCTGGTGATGGTGGTGATGGTGGTGGTGGTGCACCAGCCGCCGTGAAGAAGAGCGCGCGCGACTTCCAATTTCCAAGCGCATCGCAAACGCCCGAGAATTATGGAGCAAAAAAGCGGACGGCGTGCTCACCGCCGATGATGACCATACTGGCAGCATTTCTGCAGATCTATCTGCATCGCCGACCATGAAGTAGGACGAAGATGCACTCGCCGAAGACGACGACGATGGGAGGAGGCATTGCAAACGCATAATCAGTGCACGCGTTATTCATCTTGTAAACAATGCGTGCGGCGTGTTTGCCCGAGCATTCGCAACACTTGTTTCTTTAACACTTGCGCTTTTTTCCACTCGATGGTTTCATTACTCATGAATACGCGTCGCTCTGATATCCTCGACAATTACTCGTACTTTATAGAGCGCTTCTTCGACACCGCGCGCCGTCACAATTCTAAGAAAACGCGCGCTTATTATTTGATACAAGTAATTGATCGTACAAATTGCATTTGCACTTGGTTTCATCTAGTTGCAACAGATCCTTCAACAGAACTTTCAAACAAAACAATTCGTTTTCATTAGCCAAATGAAATTCATCTGTCTATCTGGACCATTGTCTTATGCAATTTTAAATTTGAGCGCGAAGAGAACGTGCGAGCAATTAACATTCTGTTCGGCTTGCGGCAAGGATACGTTTTGAATGAACGACATTCTGAACGAACAGCAACAATTTCGTTGTCGTAAACATGCGAATGAAATGTTCGTTTAATTTTTTTATGGCTCGCATTTATGGAGCGCTCGACTGCGCTATATATGGACCACTATATAATATAAATTAACACTTACGACTGCTGTATATGCAAAATTTACACGTTACTTACTTAATTACACGCACGAGTACAGCTCATACATCAAATGTGTTCTTAGCAAGTAAAGCCATAGCAGTCGTTCGAAGCTGTCGTAATATTTGGTCTCTTATTTTGAAAGTAAAAGTTTTTGTTGTCTCGCTCGATTTTGCGTGGAGATTTTATCTATAATCTTAGATATTAAATTTTAATTAACCTAATTATATTTTGCCTAGGAACGAATTGTTCCGCAAACTCAAATTAATTTCTTTGTTTGCAAATAATTAAATTCGTCCTTGAATATCATGTAACAATTAACATGCAATTAATGTGTCAAACTTAAATATTTTTCTTTAGTTTCAAAAAAATCTTCAGATATGAAACCAAATGCAATTGCATGAGTGAAAGTGATTTTTTTCTTTGATAGATATTCGAATAAGAAAACATATTTCAAACTCACTCAAATTGGATACCAAATAAAGAATAAGAACAGTCGTTATAAATAAGAAATTTTGAGATCATGAACCAACTTAATTTACTTGCCATTCCAATACAACACGATCTTATGAAATACCCAACTTGCTTGCTATTTACTCACTATAGCATTTTACCAGACTTCAATGTTACCTTAACATTTGCTTACAATCAAATTATTTTCGCAAAAGTGCACGTGCAAGAAAAGTTCATTGACATACTCGTTGCAGCTCGTATAGGGATGTGCAATAGGCCGTGGTGTGATCATCGCGATCAGTGATCACCTTTTATTCGCCCGGCGAGATTTCGCTCTCTTGCGCGCATCTTCTTCGCGACGACCCGACCGAGGGAAACCTTTCGAAGAGCGACTTTCAGCACGTCGTAAACGGCGCACGTTTCCCGAACGGCTGTGCGTTTGGGCATGAATCAAATCGGCGCTACACAAGCACCAGCAGCCAACAATATCGGGCTCGCGAACCGCGGAAAAAGATGTGCGAAGTACACGAAGTAGCAGCAGCAACAGTGCAACCAGCAACAAAAGGTGATAAACTGACTGGTAACAGTCGGCGCATTTCAACGGCAATAAAACTTCGCTGAGGCCGTTATGATTTATTCGCCTCGCCCCGGTTCTGCTCTGCACGCGAATGCGAGCTTCGAAGTCGACGTCCACGGGCGCGAAAAACGGATATTGTGCGCGGTGCTCGTGCGTTTCCCAGCATCTCCACGAAGCGAGAGAAAAGGTGAAGAAATGCGGGAGTGCAGTATTATGCGATTTCTCGCGATTTACAACTGATATGTATTGATCATCTATTTCAGCCTGGACGCAGATAAGATTCAAGTCGCAATAAAATAATGCGATACGATAAACATCGGGATGGATTTTCTCTTGCGGAAATGCAATGTAATTTTGTGAGATGCGCAAATGGAGCGAAGATAAAAATGCATTTAGCAAACATACCGAGCAATTAAACGGCACGTAATAAAAGTCCCGTTGGTTGTGTGACTCGAAATCAATTTGATTCTTATCAGACGCGATCGAAGCCGCTCCGATTCATTTGGCGCGCGCTCATGTGTATTGTTCAGTCAGATAAGTGGCTGGTAAGTATTAGTAGCGGTCGCTGGCCAAATGAGCACCGCTTCGGTAAACAAACGAAGAGGAAGACAAACGGACTCCCGAAGAGCACCGGAATTGCTGAGAGAAAGTTTAACGCGCCAAACAAACGCGCACCAGCAGGAAAACGTGACATTGCCGTTTGGCGACGACGACGGTTCCCGTTAATGTTGGACACACCGTTTCGCATCTCCGCGGCGAAAATTGGCGCATTCGATGCTCACCAACGAATCATTATTGCCAATTTCTTCGATGCGATGCGATGCTATCTAACAGTAAAGACAAGATGCAACCAGCCCGCATTCGACCAACAACGCTGGAATTGACCGAAACATAGAGATAACGAAAACGATTTCTTTCCGCTGTCTTGTTTGTTCTGCATTGTGGCACCATAAAAGTGAGAGACAAAAATGTCTTCTTCACGGCTCAACTCAATATACCCACGACCAAGTTGGGTTTAAACGCACATAAATGCATTTATGATATCAAATGATATGATTGGCGAAGCAGCTCGAATACGACGTGTTATGTCTCTATTTGTTTCAGAATTTCAATGAGTTTCCTACAGATGAAAGCCCATGAGTCCATTGTTTATAAGGCTTGAGTTCATCGGGTATACCCGAACATTTAGAGAGATCTTTATAGCTTCTCGAACATTTCCTGTACGAGCTTTACATGGCAAAACGACAAAAGCGGAATAATCATTTGCTTTGATATGAAAAAGTACTCAGTTTCGCTTTCCTTTCCATTGCTGGAAATTTATAGGTCATAATCATGACTTCAACTCGAACTCGATGCGCTTCTCGGTCGCTGGTAACATCTTCCTCACCTTTTTTCTTGATTATCTCAGCGCTCAAAGTTTCTCTTCGACAATTGCAACCAGCAATGTTTTACGAGTCGCAGACGTAAATGAGGAAATTATTAAGCCAAGAGACAAGAACAAGGCAATCTTGTTCGTTCCTAATGCATGTCAATTGTCAAAGCCGGTGCATTATGGCACCCAGCCATAAATGCATTTTAGAAAATTCCGCGGGGAAACTTGCCAAGTATATAATTCATAAAGTCACGATTGTTAGCCGTTTAAGGTGGATTTTCCTTAAATACAATCCACGCTCAAATATGGACATTATTAATTCATTTGGCATGCGATTTATTCGCTGCGCACAAGAGCAATGACTATGAAAACATCAAACGTAAAATTTCTCCGGTCTCCGAACAGAGCGTACAAATCTACTTTTCGTTTTCATTCCGGCTAATGGATGGATTTGCTCGATGAAAAATTCCAAATTATAAGGCGCGCGCACAATAGAAATGCGCGCCCCAAAGAGGCAAAAAAAACAACGAGCAAAAAATCGCTGATTTTAATCAGCGCAAGCGAACAATACCGATGTAATTGGTCAATAGCAATAGGGCTGCAATTTTGCTGTCCCACAACGGCCGCAATGGACTCCAGCCATTTAATATATAATGCATCATAATGTGAAGCAAATAAGAAAATCAAGCCGCGCGACTCAAGAGAAAAAATCCGATGCCCACTTGAATAGGAATCTTATGTGCGCGTTGCATGTGCATGGTACTCTTGAAGGCTCAACTCTGTATGAGTGCATCGATTCAATTCGATTCGATTGTCTACGATTTTGCCTACAGGGTGGGCATTATCCTGCAATGGACCGCAATGTGCACCGATTGTCTTGAACTTTGTTTCTTGTTCCTTCGTCTTGCATCGGCGTCTATGACCGGCCAAACTTGAGCTATATGCTGCAAGAGTATGGGCATATTTACAATCAATACGAGAAATTTTTAAAATTTCAATTAGCAATGCGTCGTTGCAACAATGCGGAGGCGCACTGCATTGCGATCTAGTCCTGATAGCAGGCCAGTAATCCATTTGCAAGAGGCTGAAGCCTTCCTGCCGATGTAATTGTTTATAAGTGCGTTGCTATCCGAATAGAAAATGCGCATTAACTCTTTATATCAAATAAAATAATAAGTCGTTAGGTTGTAAAATTCTGTAAAACCGGAATTGAATGCATTTTAAGTAGTGAAGATCTAGCAAGAATATCGTAAAAAGTGATATTAAAATTAAATGTTAGGTAATTAAATTTTTATGTTTGGAAGTTTCTATCTAAAGTTTGAGGAAATCATCATTGTTTGATTTCATTCGAATATTTGACTAGAAAGTTGCTGAGATTTTTGGGTGTACTTACTTTGAGGATTTTACTAAAGAGTCATCACCATATGATAGTAAAATTGTCGAAAAGTATGAAGACACTCACCTGAAACAACAACAAAATATAGTTATAAACTAATGGCTAAAAACAATGAGAATTATTAAAAGTTGCAAAATTGTTTAAGAGTAGTTGAAATGAGTTTATACTTTGCTTCAATAAAAAAGTCTTGAATCTTATCCAGGAACTTCTGATACTAAAAAACCAAATTCGTTGATTTCTTGCAGTACAATGTTTGTAAGTCGGTATTTGCATCTCTTGGGTGAAAAACAACAATTTCCCGAACATGACCTGCTTGAAAAACTGACACGAAAAAAGCGGAATGCAAGAAATAGCGCACAGTCCAATGCAATGTCCGCAATGGCCCCCATCAGGGCTCGTGCTCAAGTAACGAGACACTTCCGCGTATGGTGAGCTCATGGTGTGCAGACGGCAGCATGCTTGCATGCACAACTCGATGGTCCCAGTCAACATCCACGAAGGATACACTCTCGAAGAAGTCGACTTGCGACCAGCAAAGAAGTGCTCCTCGACGGAGAGCACGCGTTCACTCGTTTTTCCGTCCAACCGTCCTACCATCTTCTCGCGAAAGGATCCTATGAAATGGTACCCAGCTGGACCCCGACCAATTTCCAACCCAACAAATTGTCCGGCTACAAGTTCAAGAAATGGAAATCAAATTTCAATTGTACGTTGAGAATATTATCATCAATGGGCAAAAATGAGATTTCGTCCCGTTTTACGACAAATGTAAATCAATGCAGAAACTGCAACGTGCGGAACGGCGGTAATAATTTGCTCGGACTTCGTTGGACGTTCTTGGTGCATTTGGCGTGCACTTCACGTGCTTTCTTTCACCCCATAAACAAACTGATTGCATCATAAAGAGGCATAAAAGTTGGAGCGCGCAAAGCGAACGCCAACCAATTATATGTCGTTAGTATCAATTGGGTAAACGGTACACAAAGTTTTATTACGCATTGCACATTCGATTATTACATAAAACCGTTTTATATCATTTAATATCCATCCCGTGCAGCCGATACCCGCCAATACAACGGACACGCTCACAAGGAGGAGAGAAATATGAAAGAACTTTTTACTATTATTATTATGCGCGTACCTAGATTTTCTATAAACCCCAACGTAAGTACAGATCGAGTCCGCAATGGAATCGTCTCCGAGCAGCAAGTCCCAGGCGACTATTTGCATCTATTTATATATTCATCGAATCGCACGAGGTGAGACGAGCAGTGAAGACTTCAGCAAGTTCCACGATGGGAGTAAGAGAGTACAAGCCCCAAATGGGCCCATGAGTCCCATGTCCATCGAACGATGGAGTGAGAGCAAGCCAAGCGATTTTATTTAAAATGCAAAATGGCAAATGTTAATGGCATAATAAAATATTCAGCTGCATTGCGACGAGTTGCGACTGCGTTTTGATTCACTTATTTGTTGTTCGAAGCACTTGCGCGCGTCTTACCGTTCGGTTCGAGTGAGTGGAGAATCTTCTTGTCTTCGGCGAGCTTGCAAGAAGCGCGAGCGCATCTAAATAACAAATCAGATGCGTTTTGCTACTAAATGCTACCGTCGATCATTGCTGGACTTTATAACAATATGCAAATCGTAAGCAAACAATAATTACTTCTTCCACATACGGACTGTCGTCTCGTGATGGCCTGTTGTTATCATCCACTCATTGATAACATTCCGGATTCATTTTATATGCATAATTAAAGCCATGTTCTTCTACATTACCTATAATTATTCTACAGAGTGTTTTACACGACGAGAAACTTCTGTGACCAAAACTAGACACAAAAAACATCAATGAATAAAATTTCTTTTTTTAATGTATTTTGGTGAATGTGTGATAACACCCTGTAATAAATTAATTGCTAAGAAGCAGGTAGACTTCATCAGATCATTGGATGTTGCATGTCGCATGGAAATTGCAATTTCCAGCGAAAATGAATCCGCCGTAGTAATCTAATATTCATAAGGCTCTTCTGTCTTGTCTCGAGGGGAGATGAAACGTCGTTTAGCAAATTTAACGGTCTTCCATGACATCATGATATGGCGTGCACCAATGTTAATTATTAATTGCATCCGAGGATTTGTTCTTATATCATAGAGCAATAGAAAATCGTGTACGAAATTCAACATCAAATAAAATGTAAGTGCATGCAATAATGAATGTTATAAACAAATGTAGCTTGTTTATTGCGATTTCGAAAAGGTAAAAGGAGAAGAAGCAGCAAATTACACGAAATGTACATACATTTAGACGACGTTTATGGCTCTTCCTCTCGCTTTACGGGCATAAATCGCCAATGGCAGATAAATCATTTGTACGAGCGTACATTCAACACCGAATTTGAATTTGAATGTCATCAACATCCATCTACGCTCATGAAGATCAGCATTACAACAGAACAGCATCGAATACGATGCTGCATACGATGAATATCACGGAGTACAATTGTACTTGTAAATTATTTAAATTTTGATATGTGTCGAAGGCAATTAACCTCTTGTAAAGAGCCGATGTTCGTTCAATCAAATATCCAAGATCAATTCTTGTCTAGAGCTGTTTTATTGGGAGTTCAAACAGGATTCGGACTTAATTACATTTTTCAAGTTCAACACCAAAATACGCTGCATAAATCATAACTGTTCATAGACCACTTGGGTGCCACAACAACAACAACTAATAACGAACAAGCAGTCAAAGAAACAGGGTACACATTAAGATTAAATATTTGCATTAAAGCCGATGATAAATTACGCTCAATATGCAATCGTATATTGTGATTAAACGGTATCGCGGCATTAGAATTAGATTACAAAGCGTTTTCGATTACACGAACATATGTTAAAGTCAATCGTTTATAGCTTCTAACTTTATGTATGCGAGCGCACTTATATAGTTTATGTATGTCTTGGCTTCTTCGCTTCTTTTCGCGTCCGTCGCTTTCATTAAATTGCTCTCAAGTCCAACGTATTGTAAATTCGCATTGCGCCGAGCACAAGTTCGCGTCGTATTCATTCGATGAATGCGTATAAATAAGCTCAAGCATAAACTATAATAGGCTAAAAATGCGCAAAATACAAAGCGTACCCAGATGAGCAATGTAAAGCAATGAGCAATTCTAACTGTAACATCAATGTAGGTATACAAACGAATAGTGCAAACAAGCGCGCAAGAGCAAACAAATATAACTGAATAAATTGCATTTTGCATACAAAATAAGCTCGAAGTTCACTTGGTGAATAATGTGCGAATCAAAATTCACCTTTCTTTTATGCTCTGATTCACAAATTATCGTAT
Organism: Aleochara sp. GC000083; assembly: GCA_030264555.1. Classification (NCBI taxonomy): domain Eukaryota; kingdom Metazoa; phylum Arthropoda; class Insecta; order Coleoptera; family Staphylinidae; genus Aleochara; species Aleochara sp. GC000083. The sequence continues at coordinate 24,034 of JARJDZ010007985.1, forward strand.
GTCTTCCGATACATTTATCATTTTTGATTATATAATGCCTGCGAAATTATTTCAATGATATAAGTCCAGCTATGTTTAATTCATTTGTAACAGTTGAAGTTTGTGCAGATAATACAAAAACTTTGTTGTTGGACGCAGATAATGTGACATTGAAAATTTGTGCCATCGATACAGGAAAACATTTTCACCCACCAAATTTGAAACTTACTACAAACTTGCGAATTTATTGAGACGACGAGAAAATATGTTGGTGATTACACACGGCCATTCAAAAGGAAAGGTCAATCTTTAACAGAAATAATTCATGCCCAAAATGTATAACAGAAAATGAGCAAGTGCACCATAAAAGGCCCGAGCGAAAAATGCAGCCACTCAACAGCAAAAATCCTTCACCCAATTTCCTTTTAAGGAACAATATACTTGAATGCACCGTTGGCCGTACACGCAAAAAAGCCCAGCGAAGAAACAAGACTTTGCTGGCACAAGCAACACGCTTCACACACATGTGCAGACTTATAGCAATTCATAAATTAATTAATTGCCCTCGCATAACTAAACAAACATGCACGTAGAGCGAATTAATCGAATTGAAAGTACTCCGCAATTATAGTTGCTACTCTTATCGATCTATCTCGTGCTCATTATTATTTCAATAACAAATTCATTTATCTTGATTTATATTCGTTTATGGCAGAGTCTAATTCTTGGAATCTGTTCAAAACATGTTCATTTTCATTGTTTTCTAGTGTTATTTAAGCTATTTTAATATCCAACTGGGTAGTTTACTTGTTGCAGCCTCAAAGTGAACAATAAGACGAAGAAACGCGAAGCAGCAATCCATTGAATTATTCGATTCGTCATGTAATTATGGAGATTTTGCTTGTAATAAATCATCTAAATTGCAGCTTAAATTAATTACCGATTTTCGCCGCCAGTGAAAAATTATCCCATGTGACTATCAAAGGGAATAAATGGATGTTCTTGTGAGTCGACTTGCATTGCTCGAGGAGCTGAAGAGACCAAACGAGATGATCGAGCCACCGAGTACTTCATATTACGTGAAATTACCGCATATTTACATATTGTAATTTTATAACCAGATGAATCTCGATGGATATCTACTACAATATCATCTAATAGATATCGGAATCGAAGAGAAAAGAAAGAAAAAGTAAACGAATTAGCATCTTAAATCTGTACCCTTTATCTTATTATGCAGATAAAATGGAATCTACTTGTATTTACTGTTAACTTAAGGCAGTTTTGCCAGGATATAATTTAATTATTGTTAATTTATGTTATGTAATTAATTAATATTCAGTTTGTATTAATTACGGAAGCTCGAATGTGTCATAGATTGCAATAGTTAATGTTGTTACATAATTATTATAACTTAATTTGTCTTGCACCTAAGCTAAAAAACATTATGTTGTTCTTTTGTTCTTGTTCTAGTGCTCGCATTATTGTTGCATATAGTTTGATGTAATTAAGTAATATTTAATTATCAAATTTCCGTTAACTCATCGATTAAATGTTGTATCAAGTGAACAATATCTGATGCATTGAGGATACAGTTAGCAATTTAGTTTAAATTTGCAACCGCATTTTCGCAATTTTTACATGTTAAGTGCAAAATGGATAAGCATTAATGAATAACTCTAGCAAGTTCATTGTAGTTATCCTGAAGCAAATGATAACTGCACTTTGAACTCAATTTTCAATACGTCCAAGAAAAGTTTCAAACTTTCCCAAACTTCAAAACTAATGCTAACGAGTTTATAACAAAATATCTGATATCTTAAAGTTTAATTGTCTGTAATTAATATTAACGTTAAAATTACTTGAAATGTTCAAAATCTTGGACATTGTATTATCGAACAAAGTGTATATTTAGTGAATGGTCAAGAATAATGTGCACTTATAGATGAATCGATAAAAAGAAAGCAGAACGACGCAAAACTATCAATCTAACTGACAATAATGCGCCCGACTGCGACTGACCACTCAGTAATAATCATGTTTTGCGCGCGCACCGCTATAAACTTACATCACCATCAAATGCGAATGCGCATATCGCGTTGCAGCGCGCACTGCCACAACGGATTTGCTCGATTTGTTCGCAATTTGGCGCGGCACGAGAGATAATATAGTTGTAGGCAATATCAGTAAATTAAAATACAGTTGCACTCACCCATTCCAATCCGCACGGCCGTTCTATACAAGCCCAAACATGTGCAAGCTCGAGTTCAAACCGAGTTCCATTGATAAACCCAGCAAGTATTTCCCAGGCCAAAATCTCAATTAGGAAACGGCTTACGGAATTTTGGCCGTAAGCGTAATTTGGCTGAACTCGGATTAGTCCAAACCAGTCGAAGATTGATCAACAAAAAAGTACTCGTATTGTATTAATTTATTGGTTGGTTCGGGCAATTTTGTAATGCTGAATTGTGGAAGCATTAAATCAGCGCGATTGGCACAAAGTGAAGTGAAAAGCCTTAGGTGGCCGACTGGTAGCTGCCGGATTGAGTCCACAATCTGGTTTGTCACTCGTAGACGCAATCAATCATTGACTGATAATACATTTCTGGGTGACCAGCCACCGTAATCGAGATGCAGAAAGTGAAAGTCGCCAAATTGGTTAACAATCACCAATTATTATGTTAATAACGCTGGTTTGACCCAATCGTAAAACATACACTGGATAATTTCATTCCTAGTAGACATTTCCTTCAAGAGTCCACCCATCCTTATCTGCAATCGTGCAATTTCAGACAAAAAAGGATGTTCTCATGTAGTTAACTAGTTGGCTGCTGGAAACTAATTGGATACAGTTTTATCGCTGGGAAAAATGCGTTGACCCTGTATCTCTCCACTCACGGCGGTGATCCGTAAAGAATCCAATGTTATATATCCGGAAGTCAAATCATAAACCTGACATTCTATTTACTAAGCTAATGAAACGCACGTAACATGCACGAATGAGCGAACGGCCCAACAGCTAACAAGAAGCCCATGAAGAAGCATGTTGTTGGCTGTTGTGTTGCGTTGTTGTTGCTGTTGTTGTTTGCATTCGCTGCATTCAGCTCATCTATTCATCGCACCAGAAGTCCCAATCCTTTTTCCATACTCTGGCTGCACCATACAAAGAAGCAGCATTGGTAGGATACGTTAGACCGCATAAATGTGTGCGAACACGAATCGCAATAACTTTTAGTCCCTCATAGATAAAACATACGAGCATAACTAACCAACATATTAACTAGCAATATGCTCTCATAGAAACTCAGCTACCATCCAACTTATTCTACAGAGTGATCCTTTAGGATCCCATTCGATTTCGCCAAATTTTAATCGAGGAATTTCATAGTTACTGTTTGCTTTCATCATCATCAATTTTGTGGGCTGAATTTTAGTTCAGGTAACTAATGTACACCCTGTATGTTATTGGTATTTGCCCATACGCGAAATGCAAATAATCATAAAGCAATGCATATTATCGAGGTGATCGTTGCGTTTATGCCTCGGGTTGTTCCAGGGTCAATCGATTGAATCGAATTATTGCAAGCGTTCGCGACGTGCCAGCAAAAAACAGTGGGCATCATCGGCGAATCGTCCACGTATTAATAACGATCATAATTCGCGTTCCCTCCTAGCAAGCCGAATGCGCAGCCGCTGCTGACTTATTCGAGTGTCAGCTCGTTCAGCTGGAAATCGCCGTGCATAGATCCCCCCGGATCCAGGAGTGGTCAGCCGAAGATATGGATGGCAGCAATATCGATCGATACCATCCACCAATCTATTTATCGGACAAATTTGATTGAAAATCTCCATCACTTCGATAAGCACCATTAATTTTTAATCGCTCCGATAAACCACAAGCTACGTCAGGCACTGATACGAGATTGGACATCCTGGTAAAAATCAGACCAGAGGTATACGGGTTCGAATGGAAGTCTGTCAAAAATGTTGGCAGCGATTTTAATGCGGGATAATGGCGATAATTTAGAATCACTTTTCCACGTCGAAATTGCGCGAAACGACGGAAAACGAGCGTTGTGGATCTTCCTCCGTTGGCGCGCAGATTAGAATCGTTAATTTGAGATTTCCATTGATAAAATGCTTCTTGCGAGCGCAAACGCTCATTGCGCATCTCCTCCTTAGGTCCAGACCCGGCAAACGCTTCCTTGCAAAAGCCACCGCAAAGTTCAAAACGTGTGCTGTCTGCACTTAGGCATTACCTTGCACGTTTATAGTTCGCAGTTCTACGAAAGTTGTTAATGTTTCCACGACGCCGTTGTGTACGCCATTTGTGCCTGTTCTTCGTTCTGGTGCGAAATTTTCCCGATGACAGCCGCAAAATGCGGAAGAGATGCGCTTCAAATTCCTCGCATTGTCCGAATTCCATTGCGTTCTCGACAGTTTGCGTATTGCGAATTTCGATATTTATTTGTTATGATAGATTATCGAATATAATTCAAATAAGAAATTTGCACGCGTTTGTTCTCACTGTCATAACTTGGTACAAAGTGATCGATGGCTGCACGTAATTGCCCTCTGAAATAATATTAATTTCCAGTAATTTGTAGGCATTTGCGAGCAATACGTCACTTTGCAAATCGTTCGGTGCGCACGGCAAAAATAAATTGTAGCTGAAATGTAGCCGAATGCCATCACGTCCAGCTTGTTTACTACGTGCTGATGTGAACTATTTCATTAACGAGCGTACCAGCATTTCTATGCTGCGGCCGTGCCAGTTTTCAAGCGGAGTCATTCGGATTTTTCCGCGCGCAGACAGATGAAAACGCGCCGTTTTTCTAGCCGCGCATCCAGCCGCTCATAATCTCTCTGCGAGCAGATTTCTTCACGACGCACGTGAACCACGCGCGTCAAAGGAACAAAGAGACGAGTGACACACTTTCGTGCACCTTTTGCAAGCGCGGCCGGGCAAAAACAACGCCGGCAATTAATAATTTAATGCGGCGAATCAATGCACGTTTCATATTTTTCTCAGGCTTCTCTCCGGCGTTTTTCAATAGCAGGGCCTGCTTTATTGTGCAGCCCATCCGCGCCGTGAGTCATTGCCGATGTGAAATATGTGATGACCCAGTATGATTGAGATGCACTTAGCTCGACGAGCGAATTGCGATTGTTCGATTGATAGCCGCAATTATTGATAAATCCGCCCAACAATGGGCATAATGGATGGGCGACTAATGCAGCGGATTTTTCCGAGATCGTTTCAAAACGCAGATCCACCGAAACGATTCGAGAAATTGAAAACTTTATGACATGACATGTGCATTGAGGATGATTCGTGGTAAGGATGAAGAAGATGCGACGACAACGACGACGTCAATGATCGAGAGTGCCGAGTGTCTGCATCATTTTCCCATGCTTAGTCATATTTAACAAAGAATAGGTATATACTTGTAATTTCGCATTATCCTTATATCGTCATTATGAGATTGACGGCGCAGCAACGCTTTTTAATGCTGCAGCCTGACCAGCAACAACAACAACAAAACCGTCGTCGTCGACATCGACTTTTTCGCGCATTCGCGTTGCGCAATAGGGACTTCTTCAGCCATCGCGGGATACGTGAACAATGTGCACCAATCAGTTATACGGCGCATTTTGCGCGCGGTTTCTCTTTCATTGCGCATTTCCTATGAACGTCTTCGACGCCGTTTGGAACGGTGTCGTTCCGCGCGTTGTTATGTCCGAACGCTACAAATACGAATTTGCACCGACGAGTACATCATATTCGCAATAGCGCATTTCGCGCGGCCAAAGCATGGGATTAGGCATTAGGTAAATGCATAAATGGCTCTTCCACACATGCTCTTCGACGACGTCTTGGGCCATCATCACCCAGGTCTATGGTCCATTTAGGCGCGACTTATTACTGGGATATCTTCAATGATGTGCCAGACGCAACACGTAAACGTCGACTTGTATGGTGCCTAAAGGATTGAATGCCTCGGCGAATCGCGAATAAATTATACAAAGTGTTAAAAATTTAATATCCTTCCACATTAATGATCTCCCAAATTTCACTCTCATATGAACATAAAATGAAATAATAGTCCAAGAATAAATCCAAAACTATCCTGGTGATAAAACGATTTGAAAGTTAGTTTTTGAAACTTAATGATAGTTTTATGATATCATATTTGGATGCATCACATCTCTAACTAGATAGATAGCTGAATAGATCACAGATTATTTAGATAAATGGTTGAACGTACACGCCGCAAAGAATTCCTTCAATGCGTCCATCCAGCTCCAAGCAGTCTAATCTTACGGTCGATGATGCCGAAGAAGAGCGAAAGCAGGTGTTAACATTAACGATGGACTAAATCGACGCGAGCGAAATGATGGTACCGCATTAAATAGTTATGTAACATGTAACCTCACATGACATGAAAATGCAAGTGCAAATCAGCGAGCATCGCACATAATGCCTTCATTTTCACACCATACATCTTCGAGTTCGCATTCGACAATACCCAAGATCCAAGACTTTCATCCTTATAAGAAACAACAAATATCTAAATAGAAATTGTATACAGAACACTTTCAAATTGTTGTGAGTAAAATGCAACAAATTGAAAAGCGATTTGATCGCTAATTTGGAAATGCCCCCGACAAATTTATCGGAATATGGAACTGGGTGAAAGCAATAATTGCAATTGGCTAGTGTGCAAACAGCGCGAACGGATAAATGTTTGTTGTGAATGTTGCGACTAATAAAATGTGTTTTTGCGGGCCCATAAATGGCCATGCGAGCATTAATTCGCTGCCATTATCATAATTTAGCGCCGTAATTGCGATGCATTTAGTAGCCGCATTGCAATGGAGCTTGGGCCTGCAAGATCTGCGCTTCTGGCTTGGACATTCAGAATGCAAGAGTGAGAAAGCCCTCAGACTGCTGCACGCAGCAATGTTTGTTAATCCGAATGCGAACGCAAACAGCGAAACAGATCATTGATAGCAGTTATTCATCCGAATGTCTATCATTCTTCTTGTTTTACTCGAACGCGTCTAATGCGATTTCAATTTTGCCGCGGCCGACTATAATCTTCGGTTCGCCTTCCCTACGAACGCGCATTAATTTGTTACCATTCGGAAATTAACAGTGCATTCCGTATTAAATGAATCGGAAAAGATTCTCTGGAATTATGACTTTACGCATACGGATAACATTTTCTGCATAACTTCTCATCACAAACTTTGTTAAAGTTTGGAAACAATCCTTAATATTGCTTGATCAGATTTTAGATTTCGATTTTCACCCAACAACTTATAGATAAGGATAATTCGATTAATGATCTAAAAATAGAAAATTTTATTATATCTGAGGATCAATCTTACCTGAAGCATCCAAAAAATCAGCCATAAAATCTCGTTATCATAATAAAATCAGATCAATCTGGATAATCTGATCCAAATTGATAGATAACCCCAAGTGGATAATCATGTCTTAATTATTGGACTAATTACATTTTTTGCATGAGAAAATAGTACGAACATGGAAACCACATTAAAACTCATTCTCTTCAGTGAATTAATTCCTAAATTAATAAAAGCACATTCCAGATAAATAAACCGATAAGATAGCAGGTATGATTAAATACCGAATGTAAATTGAAATTAAAATTTAGTTGGCAATTTTATTTGTTTTCCACGTTCTGTCATCATTTTTTATTTGCTTCCTCGCATCTCTCTCGGTCTGGAATTTGTCGGGTTCGTTTTACATTTTCGTCAGCAGCAAAATATATTAGCGTAATCAACGCATCGTAAACGGATTTAAAATAATTTATTATTTTTATGGGCGGCATTAGAGACGAAGGCCTGCCGCGCTGAAGAAGTGCGCGCTCGCATTGTAAAACGGTCGTTACGTAATTTTTTGATAAAATATTATGGCTTTATGTGTTCGGGCCGCATCGGTGCAATTAGCTTAGAAAGTAATAAGACATTATTCAAGTTCATCATCTTTTCACTGTGATATTCGTTGCGCTTCGCCTCTGGACCGAGCGTTCGTTAATCTTTCGCAATAAGCAATGGGAATTGAGACCTACCTGCGTTGATTATAAATAAACTCACAAGTAATGATAATAAAGCCGAGGAAATGTAACTGCATGATAATTACGCGTCATCAACGCACCTATACTGAATCGTGAATTTGTATCGTTTCTATTCTGCAATTTTTATAAATTCCATCCAAATGCATAATTAAAGCGAAAATTTCTTATCAATAGAATGATTCTTAATTATAAAGCTTCAAATTCGGGAAGTCATTACATTCAAAAGAAATGTAATGTGTAGTTATATAAGAAGTTAATGACTCAATAAATAAGAGTACATGTATCATAGATAATAACAACAATTACCAGCGAACATGAGGTAATTGCAATCACCTGAGTATCATTTCTACGTTAATTACTCAGGTGCCAAATGTGCACGGTTTGTCCAACGCTTTCTTCTAGCATTTTTTGCCAATGACCTCATGTTGAAATCGTTGGCTTTCAGTTTCAATGACTCGCCTAACGGTTCCCCATCCACTCATTCTTCATTCCTTATTCATACAAACGCGCACGAGCTCATTGCTAATAACAATCGTGAACGTTGCGTAGAGTTTATTAGTTATTCGCGACGCATTCGAAAACATGTGGTATTTGATTGGAATCAAATTGTCATTCGTCGCCATATGCTATCAAGAACATAAGTTATAAGAGAACTGAGGGGTGTTATGTAAGAATCTATATGTTGAATTTTTGGTCAATTTAGCTCTAGGCCACGTTTGCCTATTTCGATCGACATTACCGTAGTATTTACGATTGCGATTACGATTGGTGTACGCAATAAAAGTTAGTATCACCTACGCATCCGATACATTACTAATATGCCCAGGCTCGTTATCCTACCAGCTTTCTTGTCAGATTGCAATTATTCTGAACTACTTTGAACTCTCCAATGTTCACTTGACAGTGATAGCAATAAAATTAAATTTATTGCAATTTTTCAAAGAATAATTTTTATTGCAATTTCGATGCTGATTTGCATACAAAATCCTCCTTGCGTGTGGGCGCAAATTCCGCGAAGGATTCTTACTAATGAAAATTATGATTTCATCATGGATTTATTTGCGAAATTTCAGCACCGTTATGATCCACATGAATGTACACATTCAGAGATTCTGTAAACAATGGGCCGCATAATTTTATCGAAAAACAATCAGTGAAATACGCAGACAAATTGCGGAATAAATTGGGAACGATCAATTCGTTTCTCTTTTGCGTTCCTCTTCTTTCGCGTCATCGCCAAATCGTAAATCGACATCGGCAGCACCATTCGCAATTAACAACAATCAAATCGTGCATATGATAAAGCATTCGACGTTCTCTTAATTACAGTTAGGCTACGTTCGCGTAGGCAATTCAATGATAAATAGAAATTGCAAATAAATTTAAATTTGCGGGGAAAATCTTATTTGCAAAATTATGAAGATTACACCATATAAACGAATGGAAATTTGGTTTTTAGTTATTCCAGTCGTGTTTGTTATAGCTGGATAAGAAATCTCCTGATAGAAAGGTGAACGGAACAATTTTACCTCATGCACTTTCTGCCGCGTTCAGAGAGTTTATTGTGGACTAAAAACCTCGGATAACTGCAGTTTAACGCTCAAAATTCGATTTGCATTTTGAAATCTAACTGCACTTTTACGTGCCATTATAATTTTTTGCGCCTAATAAACTCAAATTGAATAATTTCACCGTCAAATTCATACGGTACCTTGAAATCTACATTACACCAATCTGAATGAACTTACCCAACAATTAAACTGCTTCAATAACAATTGTCTGCTCCACAAAACTATTATTTAAGGTCCGGTGCCTCTCACAATGCGAATTTGGAGTTGTCTTTCCTTCCGGAACTCTTCTTCTTCTTCAGGGAGCTGACGAAACGTGATCGAACGTTATCAATTCCGAATGTAAACAATCACGCACTACGTTCACTACAAGTCCAAACCTGCGACAGCAACAAACTGTTGATGACTGTTGCAGTGCCAAACTCAGTTGCAAATTTCGTGTAATTGATATAGGATGCGCACTCTATTGGTGAAATTATTCAAATACGTTTTTGCAAAAATTCGAATTCGTCGAATGTTTCGGTCGCTCGGTGCGCTCATTCGCAGTTGAAGTTTTCAGTACGACTGATCAAGGTGTTCTTCGAGTTCTCCACGGTCTGCACGAACACGAGCGGCCTACTTGAAGACGACAAACTAAAGAGGCGAATAAAAAGCCGTCCAACATGTATTTGACTTTGATTTTTCATTTGGTAACTGTCCATAAAAACTCCAATCACCCAAAAATTATTGCTCCAACAAACTTTTTCTATTTAATATCTAAATATTTCCTATCGTCAAATAATCTTAATAACTCTTCTTTATCACAAATATTTAGTGAAAATTGTGAAGGCAAATAGAAAGTTTCTAATTACTAAAAAGTAATTATTTAAAACCCCAAAAAAGTATCGAATTTCATTAAATAATTTCATTGCATAAAAATTAATTATTTGGCTAATTCAAACAACTTGAGCGAACTTTATCAATTAAAACGCCTTAATCTTGTTTTGACATGCCCGAAAAATTTTACAACTTGTACGATAGCGTTCGTTTTAATTGAATTCATAATGGAGAAAGCCTTTTTCTAATCGTCACAACCATAAAAATGAATGAGCAACAAGTGTAGTGCAATAACGCAATAACATTTCAATTAAAATAATTTCACGAGCGCTTCCGAATTTAAATTTCATCAAGCATTGACGTAGGTGGCAAGCTAATTAAAATTTTGATTCATACTACTGCAATGAGCAACTCTATAATTAGAAATAATTACCAACATCGTCGGTTCAGTAACAAAAAAAGGAAAATTAAAGTTAAAATTAATGGAATATTAATAACTATTATTGATGGCTTTAATATTTTAATGCAGAACCTTATCATCAAATCTCTCTGATTACTTTATTACGATGCATCGATTTTTGGCAATGGAACAAAGGGATCAAAGAAATTTGCAAGCTAATAAAACTGCAGTCGAAGAGAGATTTGCAAAATCATTCCCATAAATGAACCCTACATTTTGGAACTATTCAAATCCCAATTTTCATTGTCACTTTCATAATTATCTCTATTATCTTTATCTTATCTGGAGATCTCACATTATGAAATTGAGTTCTTGAAGTTGGCTGGATTGCAAAATTTGAACCTGTCATTCGTTTGCATCAAGGAACGAAAAACAAATACCACAAAGTAGCTTCAGCATTGGGTAAATAATGAGGAGGTAAAGTATGCGTTTTATTGCATTGGATGAGTTTGAATCGTTGCAAGTGGTCTGGAATTGGCCAAAAAGCAAAAATCATTTCCAGCCAGATAGATGTAGGTGTGTGCACAGGCGATCTTCTAGCAAGCGAAGCTTGGCAAACGACGGACTACCGTTCAGCAAACAGAAGCATAAATTAGATTCACGTACGAATGTATTGGAATAAATTTTATCGAATGTCCCCAGCTCTACCAGCTGAAGTAGCAAACACAACCGAAACGAGCCTCAAGATTCCAGTGCGCCAAACCGGACAAATAGAGATGCGAACGCATCGTTTCGTTCGGTGTCGTTTTCACTTCATTTCATAGACGTCAATTTATGGAGTTCGTATTGATCTACCAGATCTGCGATTTAATCCATTGAGGAATTCATCAGTGGTAAAAAAGCTTTGCATATTTTTTTCATAAATTTTACTTAATTAAAAGTGTTTGTAGAGTATCATAAATTCATCGAGGTGCTATTTCATTTGTGATTTTGAAATTGTCAATATTCAAATGAAGCAAAACGATTTTAATCATAGGATTAAGAAATCCCAATGTTCGTTTGTTATTTTATATATATACGCTATAAAAATGAAAATCTTTTTGGCTTCCTACTAGAACAAACATTATAGCCATTTAAAGTTTTTTGCAAAAATGCAAACAGGGACTCCTTGTACTTTTCGCGAAAGAAAAATTGTCTCCTATTAAGACCTTGAAAGATAGTGTTTTTTACGAGGAACTCAAAAATAAAATTTTGACATGCTAGCTGCACTAGAGCAAAAGTTATAACCATTTAAAATTTTTTCCAAAAAAAAAACAAAATTTTTAAATTTCTTTTGCACAGTGCACCTTCAAAATTAATCCTTATCGATGGCCACACGTGACAAATCCCTCGAGGAAATCAGAAAAGTAAATCTACAAGAAGACAGGAACGAAATGAAGAAAAGTGTGCGCCATGAACGATCCAGCGACGAATATGAAACATGTTAGACCTCCCAGTATTCCACCTAACCTGTATTAATCTCTAATCAAAACGAGTTTAAAATTAAATATTCCAGCGTTAGCCATGCTTGAGGACGTGTGTGCGCCAACCGAGCATCATTGGCATGAAGATGCTGCAACAACAGCCACGGAATTGCGCTGCACCGCGCAAACGTCGAACGGCCGCGTAATCTATTTGCTCCGGCATTTAATAATCTTTTAATTGACAATTAACGTACGACGAGCGATTTTTAAACGAGGAGACGACTCACTCGCCTTCTGCACGCCCGACCTCAATGCGCATTAGATGGCAGCAGGCGCGCACTGCAAGAATATCAAATGCATTTGCATTCGCAGGCGACTTAATTACATCAGACGGCGCAGACAATTTACTTTGTTTAATATGCCTCTTCTAACTGCCCCTGCAATATGTTGGCAATAAGCGATTAATTGCGACTGCTTTGTTGCTTCTACTTTGATATCGTTGATATATTGCATCTGAGCCTTTCACATAGGATGACTTAGACCGGTGATAGTATCAAGGTCATAGTCTTGCAGAGGAATGTTTGTACAAAAATTGAATTGACCGATTCTAGACCAATCTCAATGGTGCTTACTAAGAGTACCCTGATCTAGAACCGGTGAATCCCTGCTATTGAGGAATTTCGAATCCTTCTTGTTCTGGCCAAGTTTCTATCAGAGTCAATCCAAAAAATTGCTAGAAATTGGTGAACATCTCAAATATAGATGTCCCATTTGGTGGTTGTAATTAAGAAATTACTTGAGGACATTTGCGCCTCCAAGTTAATCTTTATGGTGCTAGCTAGTTGCTCACATATTGCACTCACCTTGGAAGTGAAATTCTTGCGGTTTTTAAACGAAATGCTAGCAAGATAGAGAGCAGCCAGTTAAAGTGCAACCGGCAATTACCGATTTAATATAAATTACTTACTCAAATCGACGCACCAGCTTGCGCTCTCGCAAGAACATGAACATCCACAAGTAGTGTTCGCCTATCGGAACAAGTGATGCATACGCGCATATTGCTTGCCATTATGTTTATACTTGTACTTAGCTTTATTTTTATCGAAGCCGAAGAAGCAGCAATATCACCATCGATACCAGTGCGCGTATAGGCGTGTGCAATCTTCATGCCCTGTGCGCTCCGACTGCTCACTGATAGCGACTCACTTACCAAAGAATAAGCCAACACAAGAAGACAACGATGGGATGCGCACCGCAGCCTATTGATTCGTATCGAATATTGGTCTAATTAAAAGTTAGTGCGACTTGTCGAAGCCGAAGACTCATTTACACCAGCATTCCATTCGCTGGCCGGCAATTTTATCACGGGATCGACGCTCGCTGGGAAAGTGTAAACGGCGGCCGGGTTGAATACAATAATGCGCTATCTGCGAGGGGACGCACTCGCAGAATCGGAATCGATTGTAAATTAGTAATCGCGACTCATTAACATCGATATTGAATGGTCCCGCGTCGCGTTCGCCGGCGCGTATCTCTATGGGCCAAAGATGCGCGCTTGCTCGGTGATAATGTACGAGTAATTGGATGGGGAGATGAATGCATACGAGCGCAAATAAGCCGCATGTGCGCACTCCGAAGCCAGCTTAGAAAGAAGTCAAAGTCGCGGCCGAGAAACAAAGATATTAAGACTCACCCTTGAGATGCACGACGATGTCGACCGGCGCTTAATTGGCTTCGATGATCACCTCTCCATTGGCGCATCTTCTTCACTTCGGACATCGGAATGCTGCGATGGTAACTGTAACGAAGAGACGTCGCGTCAGAATTGCACAGAGTATTATTATTGCCAATCTTATTCGCGATTCGATTTTCCAACTTGCCTTTTGCATATTGAGTCAAATAACTTGGAAACTTCAGCATGCTTCTTGGTCTCAACTCGATGAGATATTTATAGAATTAAGACTCGATCGTTTTTTGATCGATTCTGCGATGGGAATCATACATTTCCTGCAAGTCAATCAGATGACTCATTATTTCGCGCGTATATTACGAACAATTACAACGCGCAACCGATTCGTACGCAAGAAATGGTCACATTCGATCCATGACTGGTTCGTCAATAAAAGGAGCGAATGAGGTTTTGCAGCCCCCACGTTTTCTCGGCTCTGCTCTGCTCGCCTTTAGCGCGACTCTTGATCTTGAGCGCGGCCGTTTTCGCCGTCTTCGCCACGAACGTACCATGACGTTTCGCGATGATCATTCCGGCTCCTGTCGATCCTTGTGGGATGCAGGTGCCGTTGGTCTGCTGCGCGTTCGATAATTTGCACCTCGGATCATCCACGTACTTCGACGATTTTAAGCTCTTTTAAGCAGCAAACAGGTTCATGTCAATAGCACGAGAATTGTCCACTTATAGGCGTACCATCTGACGAAATTACTGTTAAGTCGCAATGCATAGATTCGAGATGCATGCCAGCGAAATTCGCGCAAAACTTGTAAATCCACCAGCGCAGAGCAATTAATCATGGATTTTTCCGGCGAGACTCTCGCATGATGAAAGCCCAGACGTGCAACGAAACGAAAAAGCATCGTTATCTAAGCATAAAATTGAGTATCTTGCAAATAAATAGACGTGGCGTTAACATTTGCATGGCGCGAACCGTCCGTGGTGAGGAGGAAGGACGCCAACTTCTAAGTCGTTTGGAAAAATTGTAGCAACTTATGAATGAAACTTCCCAGCCCAACCAGCCGAGTACCAAGGCGAAGATGGACTTACCACCTCTTTGCACATGCATTTATTCGTGCGCGCTGCATTCATGGATGGCATCGCATGTCTAACAACAATTTACAAACCAATAAAACCACTTAATTTTCGCATCTAACAATCGCAAAACGACGTCGACGACGCTGCCCCATCTTAGGCTCTCGAACGTATTAGACGAGTATATAGTTACTAATTCATCGACTATTTCGATCTTTGGCCTCATCCAACTACTACTGCTACTGCTGGTTATCACTCTATCAAGAAGTTTATATCGCAAATTCAAATTCATTGCCATGGCTGACTTGAAATTGTGAACGTTTTCACCTGGATACCATTTCCTTGTGCCTACACAAACCCTCTCTTAATGACCATAGCAATAAGACACAACATTAGATTCTTGTTGATTTTGACCCGTGAAGATATTAAAAGTAGAATTTGAGAAATCAAATGTGCAAAAACCCAACTGGTTGAAATTCTGTTCGCATGAGCCGTTTCTGAATGGAAGCGGATTGAAATCTGCGCTATGAGCTCATCGCTGCATGCTGTGTGGGTGGCTGGTTGTAGGTTTTGCTCATTTGGGAAAGACGAATGCACCCAAGCATTCGCCGACACCAGCCGCCCAGACATGAACATCTGAAGTGTAAACAATTATAAATTGCGCTGCATCTTCCTGCCGAACCAATGTCGATATCCCACCAGATTCGTGCGCGAAAAATGCGCGCAAATCTTGATACGGTGAGAATTTTCTCCCGTTAGCAGCCGCAGAGAGAAGTGCGCAAAAAGCAGCCGAAGAATGAACGGCATGCGCACGCTACACGCCGACGAAAAGCGAAATTAATCATTATTTTCCGCCGCACAATGTAAATACTTGTTGAACATCCACTTATGCACGCGCTTATGCAAATACCGGAAATACTCGTCGCCCGTAAAACGCAACCAGCCTCCATCATCGGGCTTTGCATACGATCCGCGAGGAGGTGCAATTAAAATTTAATAAATTCATTGAGCGCTACGTGCGCTTGTTCGATGCTTTTTTGCATGTTTCGCATTCGCATGCCGACCGCGCGCACTTTTATGACGTTTTGATGTCGCGGACAACTGCTCTTGATTTTGCGCATAATTCGCACCCCCAATGAAAATTTTCTGCTACCACAAAGCGTAAATTGTAAACCCATCTTAAATTTGTGGTTTTTGCGAGGTAAACACCATAAATTGTTATTTGATATAACAAACAGAAAGCGCAAAAATTATGTAGGTACATATATGCAAAAAGAAACATGCTAGGGTCCCAACGAAGAGTTATTATAAACGAAGATAAGGAGATAGGAGCGAAAAACGTAGAGCGAGTTTGCGTTTGGTTGGGATGCAAGCAAGATGTTAGATCAGATTAGTTAGTGATGTAGATTAAAGCCGTGATTACAGGAAATATCTCTATGTTAGCACATATATCTTGCACGGCGTGCGAACGCGAATATATTTTTGGCATTCACCATATGGAAACTACAGTCCATTCGCCATCACCATCATCAAGAGGACAAGTCGGATGAAATTTCATCGCACTTTGGACTTTTTCGCACAATTTTCGCTTAACTAATGCCTAACTTCAAGTCAACACTAAATTACTCAAATTTACCTCTAGATTCCTCTCAAGAAACTCAAATTTTATCCTAAGGTAAATTTAGCATTTAATTTTAAAACAAAGTATTTGATTTGTGCAGAAATATTAATAACTTTATAGTCTTGAACATAGGCAACTTCCCATGCGAATCTTCACTACTTTTCTGTGATGAACTAATTGGATCAGAACATGTTCGCCTTGTAACGATTTTCATGAACGAAATTTTAAACCAGAAAATTAAGATCAATTAAGCATAAAACTTAATTTTAAATAATTGAATAATGATAGCAAAGTGGAAAGGTTGTAAAATCTACATTATATTATGTAAATTTGGTTTAAATACATAATGACTTATTGAAACGGTATAAATACCAAAATCAGCATCAAATCATAAGCAGACGAATCTTTACCTATCAAGATCTAATTTCATTTAGTAAAAGTAAAAGTGATGGATAAAAACATCCTTCAAAGTTCTAAATTGCAAGGAACAATTCCAAAAGAGTCGTTTGGAGTTATCTTGTATAATTCATTAATTAATCAAAGGATTTCACAACTTACAGAGTCCAAAAACCTTTCTTTTGTAAACAATTTATTGGAATTATTAACTTTTTATTCAATGCTTATTTTTTAGGTGAATGTCGAGCTCAATACTGAAATTTCACGTATAAATTTACTCAAAAAGTCTATCAAGGTCGCTAATTTGATTCAAAATTTACATATAAAGTGCAATGTTGCAATTTACTGTGAAAATCACACTGATTTCTTCATTCCAGTAATTGGATGCTTATTCCTCGGATATCCGATTGTCAGCATCAGCCATACATATTCAAAATGTAAGTAGGACATACCATTTTTTGACTAATTCTATTAATGATTTTGATTAATGTTAGATGAACTGGTAAATGTTCTAAACCTAACAAAACCTAATATTGTCTTCTGCTCCAAGGCAACTGTTGCTAATATTCGAGCTGCAAGAACCGAAAATGCGATAGAATTCGTTAAAGAGATAATTGTTTTGGAAGAAATTAATTATGAAGACATTGAAGTCATTTCGGTTTTCAAACCAAAGAAACTTAGTGGAGATTCTGTAGCTGCTATGATGTTTTCCTCTGGAACAACTGGTTTACCCAAAGCCGTCATGATCACTCATCAAAATTTGAATTATTTTCTGCATTTATTCAGGTATGATCCTTTATTTTTTTGAGATGTTTAATAAACTTGCATTTTTTAAAGAGACGAAAATTTGCCACTATCCAAATTGAATAATCACCTAATGATCGTACCATTTACACATGTTTATGGTTTGGTCACATCTTTGGTGTCGATTATCCTGGAGCGTTCTGTAAAGTTCATGGTAAAATTCAACCCAGAACTCTTCCTTGAGAAAATTCAAGAACACCAAATTGAATGCCTGCCTTTAGTGCCACCTTTAATGGCCTTCTTGGCTAAATACCCAAAATTGTTGGACTATGATTTAACCAGCATCAAAACGATATTTTGTGGTGGTGCTCCTCTACGACAAGAAATTCAGGGAAAACTCAAACAGAAGTATTCCCAATAATTTACCGAAAAACTTATACTATGCAATTTCCACTTTTAGACTGCCAAACGTCACAATAATTCAAGCATACGGAATGACCGAATTAACACTAATTATTGCTTGCACTCCCAATAATACTAAGGAAAATTTCAAATCAGTTGGAAAACTTCTACCTGGACATCAACTGAAAGTTCGAGATATTAAAACACATGAAATTCTTGGTGCGAATAAAATAGGAGAAATATTAATTGCAGGTCTTTCTGTAACTGCTGGATATTATCAAATCAAT
>JARJDZ010007990.1:0-14157 GCA_030264555.1 Aleochara sp. GC000083
GACGTGGAGAAATTGGCTTTTTATAGATTGCTTTCACGGTCAGACGAAACAAAAGCCCTCGAAATAGATAAATCTTCAAAAAGTAAAGTCTTAAATAGAAAGCTAAATTTAATTGATTGCTTGAATCTTGAATTTGCCAAGTATTTCCCTGAATCGTCGACAGATGGCGACACTGTTTCCAGGATAATTAGAGTCCCACTGTGATGAGAGTACCACAAATTTGATATCTTTTGAAATTTATTGTTTTATGTGAATCCAAGTTGATAATTGAGTAAAAAATCCCATCCCTTGTTGTATAGTGTTATCTTGTTAGTTAATAGAATATGCTGAATTGTTGAGAAATTATCATATCGTTTATCTGTTTGCTGTTTTTTTTTTTTTGGTGACACATTTGTCACATGTCGCGTTGATGATTATATGATTGTTGAGACAGTGACTTGAGGGTAAATTTCTCCACAATGTCAGCATAGGAAAATATGTGCAGAGAGATACCATGGCTATTACTATTAGGTATCCGCAGGTCGTAGCTGTCGTTGGTTTCTTGGCCGTCGACTCCTCGCGCTATGCACGTGTATCGGCCGGTATCACGCTCCTCCATGCTTCTTATCACTACCGTACTTTTCCTCCTGTGGACAGAAAGCATCGAGTTAGAATTGCGGAGGTAGAGTTCCAGAAGATTCGAAAAGTAGAGGTTTATCTATAAGGAGAAGGATACTCCATGATACAAAGAGAGAAAATTTGTAAAGTGTGTGGGTAAATTGTGGAACGAGGAGGATATCTCATGATACAAGCAGAGAATATGAATGCATATCCTGAAATATCTTTTTTGGAATATTGGTATCTCAATTTTAAAAATTAGTTAGAGTTATGAAGTTAGAGATCCAGAAAATCCGAAAAGTCGTATAGATAAATTGTGGAGGGAGAAGGATACAAAAGGATACAAGTTGCAGAAAACTAAGGAGAACTAAGAAAATCTTTTGAAATATTCAACTCTGATTAAAAGTGAATTTCCTATACTTGAAAGTTACATTTTTATTCCTAAGATAAAAAACGTATGAAAAATATTAAAATCTATACATAAATAATAGATTCTTCTTTGAGTCTCTTGAATCCTCTTCTGATTTTTTATTTCGATTTGTTTTATTTAAAGAAAATTTACTATTTTAACAAATACAAATGAATAACAATAATATTAATTTTTCTCAGATATAACTATACCAACTTAATTTTTCATTAAATGAAAATAATTCCTCAAAAATTCAGCAATTTCTTCAAATAATAAAACTATACATTTTGCAATTGATTTGATTGATTATTTTTCAATTGTACTTTGAAGATAATTGTCTGGCATTTTTAAAAATTACTGATTTGGATATTAAATTGAATTTAAGGCTATCAGTTTGATTAATTATCCATCCAAATATTACAAAATATCTTATTTTCAATTGAAAATATCTATCAGAATTTTATGAAAGCGTTAAAGTTTGGTGCAATAACGAATACATTTCAAAAAAATAAACCAAAATTTAGAACATACCTATCCATTAATTCCTCGCTGCATTCAAAATCAGGGAAATGTTTTAGAAAATTTTCTGAGAATGTTATCTAAAGTGCAGTTTATAAATAATTGATTAGGTGAATAATAGGTAATCGACATGTTTTTGTTCGAATTGTAAAATTGTAAATTCTGCAAATGATTATTCAATACTTTGAGGAATCATCTGATATTATTCTCATATCAATCAATTATTGATCATTTTTAAAATTTAATTAATTTGCAATTGAGGATATTATTTTGATAGGCTATTCAATCAAATATGCAAAAATATCCTAGCAATTTTTAACAACAACTAAAGGTACTCTATTTCTTGAAGTTTTGTATGTTAAAATTTGCTTTTTTACTAATAATTAATACTTTTCAATAATTTAGAACCTACCTATCCATTAATTCCTCGCTGCATTCAAAAATTTAAAGTAGTAGTAAAAGTTTAACAGTTTAAAAGTTATCATAGATTAGAGTAGTAGAATAGTTTAGTACAAACTTGCTTATGAGATTTGAAAAATGGAAAACTCACCTTTGATAGGTTATCTTGATATTATTACTACTATGCAGGAACGAATCGTTTTTCTTCCATTTAATCACTGGAATGGGATATCCTCTCGCCTTGCAAATCAGTCGCACCTTGACGCGCAGCTCTGGATGGCTGGGCACCTTTACGACTGGCTTCTTTAATCTAGGTTCTGGACGATTCCATCCCAGAAAAAAAAAACAGAGAAAAACTAATTAGAAATCACAAAAATCCACATTAAATCCAAATTAAAACTAAATCTGCATACACAATCACCAAAAAAGAAGGATAATTTTACTCATTGTAGTCCTTCTGCAAGAAGTGACTTGATATGACATCAACAATAACAACGACAATGATGAGGATGACAACAACGACATCGACAACGGTGGGCATTGCATTGCATTGCATCGCATCGCGTTATTTGCAAGCAAAGTAGTAGATAAATACCCCATTATAAATAAGCGTAGCATCGATCGGAATGCGAAAAATGCCGGCCGCAAAAAAGTCAAACACGTAAAACGAGCGGCCGGTACGCGCATAAAACATGTAAAGCGCGCGCGCGCGCGCTCTGGAACGTGGTTGCCGCCACCGTCGTCGTCGTGGTCGTCGTCGTCGTCGAAGAAGTGGAGGACGACGCAAGCAAGGGCCAGCCAACAAGATGTTGATGATGATGATGATGATTGTTGTTGGATCTCTCTGTCTCTTGTCGGCCATTGTGACGACAATACGCACCACGCATATTGGCGATGGTGATGGCGAAGAGGAGGATGCGTACAAAGTAGTAGTAGTGAGTCCGAATTCCCGGAATGTATTTCAGGTGGTGAACGCGTGCTGAATATTAAATTTGAGACAATGCATCGGAATCCGTTAATAGTTCGGTTCGCCAAATATGTAGCGATGCCGGCGAAAAATATGCGATTTCGACTCGGTAAAGATGAAACGGTCGCGCAGCGATGGCGATGGGCGATGGACGCGCGCTCACCCAGCAACGAATTGTATTTTAATTTTCGTCGTCGCTAATATATTCTTTTCGCCGCGCAGAGCGAGAGAGCCAGCCCGTCCGTAATGGGATGCTTTTATTTTATGCGCCGCCAGTGGCGGTGTGGTCCTTTCTTGCGGGGGGCTTGCTTGAAGAGGTTTTTTTGCATGTTGGTTGTTTTTTACCAGGTCCTTGGATGGTAGCACCTTTGGTTGAGTATTTTCCAAAATGGGAAATTTGCTTTTTTCCCCTCAGTATCAGAAAATCCCTAGAGAATTCTCCATGAAAGATGCATTGAAAGAAAATCTGATTTCTTTTATATTTTTTGTGTTTTTTGGTCATCAATGGCAGTTGTTAAGAAATGTTGAGAAATTGTGGCGCCACTAATAGAAAATATTACAAATTTTTTGGAAGGGATCCTCAAAAACAAAAGATAATGCAAAAATTTGCCAATATTTGATCTGAGGATAATAGTTCAAATTAAAATCCCATTTACTGTTGCAACCTTAGTTGATAATTATTTCTTCAATGATAAAAAATGTTTGTATGTATCTCGATCATCTTCGATCTTCTTCAACTTTTCTCCACACATGAATCTCGGTTAATTTCACAATTTTGGCAAACAATTATTTGCTTCAAATAAATTGCCTCTATAAAATAAATTCCTGATAAATAAGGTGATTAAACTCCCAAAGAAAATATTTTTCCTGTAGGACATTTATTTTGAAAAATGTATTCCTAGTTTGTTTGGTCATTTAGTGGAAGAAGATTTATATGTATCTTAGGAATATAGGACAATTTTATCCTTGGACAGAAATTAGGAGACAAAATATAATTTAATTCTCTTGATAGAGATAAATAATAACGAATCTTTGTAAACATTTTTTTCTCTGAATCTGTCTGAAAGAATTGAAAATCATATTTCATTCAACGAAAAATAAAAAAAAGAAATTAAACGATTGTATCAATTTCAAAAACAATATCATGCAAATAAACTTAAATTTTGTCTTAAAGTTTCTAAACTTATTTATTTTTTTTTCTATTGCCAATCAAAAAATTTGCGATAAAGCAGATAAAGCATAATAAAACGAATTTGAAACATTATTCTATCATTTTTTTTTTGAATTTAGGAAATGTTAGTCTTCATTGAAAAAAATTTCAATAATTATTTTAATTCTCAGATATCAATTGATATAATATTTGATCTCAAATGATATAAATATATTTTCCTTTTTTATTACTTCATTGTAAATCAACATCGATTTATATACATAGATCCTATTATCAAATCCTCTATGAAAAAATAGTATTTTGTGTAAATTTTACTACATTTTAAAGTAAACGCCAATAAATTATTGGCCAACCAAATATTATTATTCGTTAAATGAGTTTGAACGTGTTTGCACGAAAATGCTGCCTGCAATAATACGCACCGCGAAAATCGGCAATATTTTTACGCGCGCTCTATTTTTATTGCGATTTTCATAGGCGTGTGCCTTTGCTTTCCATTTGGTAACGCTTCTAAATTGCTTACAGATGTAGCATTCGCCATGCACCGCTGCAAATCTAACGTAATGTTGTTGTAACACGTTTTATTGTTATGCAAAAATAAATTGGACAGCGCAATATGTCCCCTATATACATCATTCCAACTATTTCTACATCTTATTTTTTTAAACTAAAATTCAATTAATTTATCCTTTTATCATCATCATTTAGTTATCACGAAATTCATGCATTATACCAATTAGTTATATTTGCAAATTTCAATCAGTAAAAATCATAAAGTTTTTTAACATGATTTTCACTCAGCGTGTAACATTTATTTTTTTAATTTATTAAAATATTGCAAGTTATCTGATATTATAATATAAATGAGTAATACAGAAATTTCAGTTTATAATGGTATTTCGCACACGTGTGAGATACGACATTTTATTTACTGGAAAAAAGTTGATTTAATTGTTCCATGAAGCAACAAAATCCAAAATTACTTTCACAATTTTTGATATGACATTTCAAATGTCACAATTAAATCGTCAGAATTTCGTTTGCACTGGCACATTATGATTATGTTTGCCAATTCTTAAAATCTTGATACCTTAATAACAATAGCATTTTATTTTGTGAGATGTTTCTCATTTCTCCCACTTCTAGAAAAGAAGGTATTCATTTTTTTCACTTGTAGAAAAATGTACGTCACTGATTTGACAAGTGAAAAATATTCAATTTTTGTCACTAAAAACACGCATAGGAAATGCAACATTTTACGCTTCAGTAAGAGAAAACGTATTGATTTTTCCCACTTTTATAAAAATATACGACACTAATTTAACGTGTGAATAATAATCAACTTTAGTCACTAAGGTAGATATGCATAGTAAGTACAAAAATCCTTGTACTAAAAGAACTGGAATTTGGTCACTCTGCTAAATCCTTGTTAGGTTACACCTGTTTTTTTTCTGCATATTATTTGCACTCTAACTAAATGTGGCTGAAATAAACGATACGATAGGTGGGATAGGTACACAAGTAAAACCAACCAACCTGGCCACTTGAAGTGAGTGCGCCCGAAATTTAGGATAAGGACTGTTATAAATAGGATCAAGGATTTTTCAGGTGTGTACGACGAGCGTTTCGGTCGTTCGTTTGTAATGTAATCGCAGAGTTTTCCGTTTCGTCTATGTATATATTATGTGTGTGTGTGTGTGCGATTTCGGTGCCGTATTTACTTTACCGTTTGCTGCTCAAATTAACACAAAATGCACGAGGAGGCGGTGAAAACTACGACGACGACGATGATGTCGCATACGGT
Organism: Aleochara sp. GC000083; assembly: GCA_030264555.1. Classification (NCBI taxonomy): domain Eukaryota; kingdom Metazoa; phylum Arthropoda; class Insecta; order Coleoptera; family Staphylinidae; genus Aleochara; species Aleochara sp. GC000083. The sequence continues at coordinate 5,867 of JARJDZ010007990.1, forward strand.
TGCTTCTTGCGAATCGAGGATATTGTTGATTAGGCATGGTGTCGGGAAAATAGGAAATGATGTAATCGCAGGTGCACCAACATATACACATACACATATACAGGGCGCACTTGCAAAATCGTAAAACGATCTATACTATTATGAGATGTCTAGGCGGATGATGCTATAGATGCTAGTTTGCTAGCTGGTAGTAGCTAAGAGTATAGTAGAATTTTCATGAATCATTTGGCGCCGAGCCACAATGGCCAGACAACCAAAATTCGTTCACAGGCACAAGCACAGGCGTATTATTATTTGCATGGGCATTTTGCACATTAAGGGGAGGTTTACCTTAATCACAAAAAATGTAGAAATTTCTTTCCAGGGATAAAAGTTATTAACAAGTTCAATTTTGTCTCAATTGCCATATTTATATTTGTCATTTTGAAACTGATTGGATGCTCTAATATCCAAGAAGTATAGTAAGAATTGTATTTGCAATTTAAAATTGAAGAATTCATATGTAGGAAACTTTATTTAATTAATTTAAATAAAATATTTCAAAGTGGTTGAAATTAGTTGCACAAATTTAGTAATCAAATATGCATCAACATCTAAGGTATAACAATTTAAAAAAGACATTTTCATAATTTTTTAATCATGTTTCCAAGTTCAAAATTCGAATCAAATCAATAACAAAGTACAAAATTGAAAGCACAAACTCTGACGTGAAATCTTATATAAAATGTTACCAGTAAATAATTAACGTTTTGTTCATCAAATCTTAAATATGTGAAACCACAGTAATCAAAACTTTATTTTGTGAGTCACTTGTGAAAAAATTTTAATTTATCTCACTTGTTGAATTAAGTTCGTTTTTTTTTTGATTTTGATTAATATTCAATAAATAAGTCATTTGTACCATATCAGAAACTCAAACAATATTAATGTTTCCTGTAATAAAGTATTGAATTAAAAGTCCTTGTGATTGATATCAATAATTTGTTGAAAAATTCAAGTATACAAATATAATTTTTATATTTTTTGAAAAAGTAAACTTCCCCTTAATATTCTATCAAAATATAATCTTATTCACATACTCGTAAGATGGAGACACTTGGTACAATAAAACGCCCTCAAACTTTTATGTCATTTGTAATTTTTCATTTTTTTTTCATTTTATTTTTGATTTTTCATTTCTTTCTTCGTTTTCCTTATTTTTATTTTCCAACTGTTGATACTTGTTGAAAGTGTGCCTCCTAGCGCATCGTTCGTTTACGGTTGCATCTGTGCATCTGTGGGTGTTTTTTGGTGACATTATTAATATGATGCGTAATTAGTCTTATTGCAATTACGATGCCTGCCAAAAGATCAAACACCACGGAGGATTGCATCCGCCGAGCTGCTGGCAGCGTTTCGGATGTGATCGTGTGTGCGAATATGTGCAGAAACTGAAAAAGGGGCCAACGCTTCTACCTTTTTTTCCTTCTTTCACACACACACACACACACACACACACATATTTTATTTGTGTTTTTCCGAAAAATTTTGAAATCGTATTTCGTTCGTTTTGCCAAAAATAAACAAATGCACCCGATTTACTCAACCGTATAAAACGAGTCATACAAATGAACTAGTGAAACACATTTTCAGTTTACCTTCAACTTTTATACTCAAAATATATTTTTTTTTCATAAAACAACGAAAACAAATTGAAAAACTGATTTCTTAAAATTTGATATTTTGTTTCGTGATTTCCTAGTTTTTCTCTATGACAATTTTTTTTTAATTTTCATATATCATTGAATTTTTGAAAATTTTAGTATTTTAGTAATCTCAATTTGAATCACTATACATATTTCAAGTCATTTTTAGTTTTAGACGTCTTGTTATTACGAAATTAGGAATAGCTTCAGAAATGAGACTGATTTTTCAGTTTTTGATATGTTTCAACAAAAATTAAAGATTTGGATCAAAGAGTTAGTTCAGAAAATTTGCTATTTTTGGAGCTTTTGGAAGTATATTATTCCTGCAACTAACAAATAAAAATAGGTTTTTGGAATTTCCTTTTCCTAGTTGATGAAAAATTTCAAAGTAATAAATTTAGATTCTATGAATCAAAAATTCCAATTTTTTGTTAAACATAATAAAATAGTAGGTCCTTTTCAGGATAATATATGATAATTGAATTTCAATCTTAAATCTCTATCATTAAATGGGCATCCAAAGTTTAAAAGTCTTAATTAAATTGAAATCTAAATCCATTTTGTCTATATTTTGATCCTGGGATTCAAATAATTCATAAAAATCCTAGTTGAATTTTATGTAACTTACAAGTATGATTCTTATAGTCAACCTTAAACAGTAAAGATTTCGTTATATGAAATTGATTTTATTTTGAAAAATTATTAGTTGAAAGTTTAAAAAATAATCATAGAGAAAAAATTAAAAAATTGAAATCTAGATAAATATTAGAAAAAAAAAGTTGTGCATAAAGTCGTATTAAATTTACTAATTATTTACCATTATAATGAATAAGATAGTGCCTTTAACAATTTTAATAATATATAACTATTTAGGTTCAATATTAAATAAAACGTTTAATTTTTTGCTAATAGGGCAAATTTGCAAAATAAAAATTCATATCCAATTTTTAAGGATTAGAATAAAATGAAAAACATTCTAGAATAATTCTACTAAAGTATGAATTTTAAATAATTCATAAGAAACGCTTAAAAATTTTCACACTAGTTTAATCAAATCCCATTAATCTACACTTGAACTTTTCCACTTGAAACTTCTTCAACTTAAACCAAGTACTCTTCATCAACTCATACAACTTCTGAGTAGTTAACACATGATAAATTCAATCTTCATTTTCATTGGAAATACCATTCATTAGCAACAGATGAGACTAGAAATTTTGGAAATTCTGCCAATGTAATGAATCAACTCAAATTTCCACACTGTAAACTTCATCATTCGTCATGTCATTTACCACCTCTTACTCGCTAAATATTATTTATTATCCTACACTCGGAAATCCATCTCCCATCGGGAGTGTATTATTTATTCCCAAGTTGTTTATTTATACACACATACACATTGAGGATTGAAACAAAATTTTCTGCGCACCATACTTCTCACATCTTTATCCTCTTCGTGAGCGTCTGTCTCTTTGCGCAAGCACCAACAGCGAGTTCGTCGACCTGTAATTAATATTATTGCGTTTATATTCGCTTTAATTAATTGTTAAATATCACTTTCGTTCGTTTCGCTCACACCCACATACACACGCACACACACACACAAGCCCAACGTATAAATAAATGATAATCGCATTCGAGCGAGCGATTCATTAAGTGGTCGTAATTTAATTAAACGCCCATTAATTAGATGATTGAGTCAACCTTTCATTAATTAATTTTTGTAAAGCGGCAGACAGGTCAACATCATTTTTTTTTCATGGTTTGGTTTTGTTAAAGTTTTTTCTGCAATGTAGAAATGGCTGGAATTTTGTATACAAATGTGAGTATAGTGTATGAAACAATGTTGTAGGAGTATATAGCTAATTATTTTCTTGGCGCATCGATGATTATGGATGAGTGGCGCCGGCTTTTTGCATAGACCAGACGCGCACACCAATGATTTTGTCCAAATATACAAACGGTTCTCTTTCTGCACGTCATCGTCAAGTGGCACGGCATTTTCGGCCCTCTCTCACATGGGTAATAAATCATTGTTCAAGTGCATTGATTATTTACGCGATAATTTGCGTCGAAATTGTTCGAGAAACTCAACTGGATGTGGATTTTCCTACGAGTGAGAGTTTCTCAAGAAAATCAATAATCCATGTGATCTCGATTTTTCCCTCTACGAATTTGATTGATTCATCCATAATTTATTGATCCATCGATGGATCAACAATTAACAATTTTCCTGGAAATTACTCTCTCTTTTTGGTTCGTTTTTTTTTCGCTTATTCTCCTCTTTATTCGTATGGATTGAAATGATGTTGTATATGTATATGGGAACGTGCTTCAAAGTCGTCTCAGTTGCGATGTCTTGTAAGGTATTTCCAGACGGGCTAAAAATAGTAGCAAAACGTACATCGTCTAGCAAATTGAAGCGTATGCCATGAGCCATGATGCTTCTCTCCACAAAACGGGAGAATTTCGTTTCATAATACTTGTTGGTTCATATTCAATCCAGACGTTTTCCAAAAATTTCGAAAAATACCCCTTTTTTTAAAAAGTTACTACCCAAAAAATTGGATTCTGTTTGGATTTGACTCATGAAATAGATTCTTAGATGAGATTCTCAAAAAGATGCTCGAAAAATGTTCAAAATTGGAACTTTAGTTAATGGAAGCTTTTGCAATGATTTTCTTTTGGCTACCAGTTGGATGAAGAAGTTGATGGAATTATGATTGAAGATTTTGAAGATTTTTGAAGAGTGGATTGCGGGAAGCTAATGTGGTATATTTCTCCGGCTAGCAACGAACCGAACGAGACGAGACGAGACGAGACGAGAGGCGCACTGCTTTCATTAATAAGAAGTTCTATTTTTAAGCGAAACGATGTAATTTACAACTTGGTGCTCTTCGCTTTCACATACTTTCCGCTCTTCTAGCGTGTAACTATATAACGTCTGATCGGCTGGTTAGTTTGGATCCGATTCTGAGTCTAAGTTTGAGAGTAAGTATGTAGACTTCCTCGAGATAACACTTCTTTCAGAAAATGGTACTAGTAGTTTAAAGTGGATGTTGCTGGTCAAGTTCAAAATTGATTTTTTTGGTCTGGATGCAGTTTTCTTCGTGTTTAAACATTTCCTATATACCCAGAATATATCCTGACATTTCTGAGATCTTGTATATCTTTGCTTGATAGTTCTTAAAGTTTTAAGGTTTTTCCACTTGAAAATTCATGTAAGCTACAGAAAAAGTGGTAGTCTACAGGGTAAGATCTAAAAAGTAAGGTGCGATAACAGTTCTTTAGGAAAAATTTTGGAAAATGATATATGGATGAAGTTGGTCAAGTTAAAAAATTATTATTTTGGTCTAGATGCAAAGTTTTCTTGAAGTTTACTTCAATTTCTATGCATCAGTTAAGTATTTCTGTGATTTAGTACATTTTTCTGCTAATGTATCAATTACTTTCTTGTAAAATCTGATTGATTTGGATTGGAGGAAATTTTTGACAATTTACTTTTATAGTTTTTAAGAATTAAAGTTTTTCTAATTTGAAGAATCTTTCAAGGAACAGAAAAGATGGTAGTCTTTAGGATATGATCTAGAAAGTAAGTTCAAGCTCCAGATAAAACTTTTTGTAAGAAAAGTTTTCAAATGTTTTTCATAGCTAGAAATTCTAAAATTTGCCGCTGCTTGCTTCAGTTGTTATGTCCTAACCTGAAATTTCTGGGATCTGGTAAATTTTTCTGGTAGTCTATCAATTAACTTCTTATAAAATTTGATTGATTACGCAGTTGTATGAGGAATTTTCAACAGTTTGCTTGATGGTTCTTAAAATTTTAAGGTTTTTCCTCTTGAAAAATCATGTAAGGAACGTAAGAGATGGTAGTCTTCTGGGTCACATCTAAGAAGTTATCTAGTTGCTAAACATTCAGGATAAATATTATTTTAAATCCAAAAATGTTTGATTTCAAGGTTAATAGAAAACCCAGAATTTTTAGTATCAAATTCTACTTTTAGGATATAAACAAAAGTTGATCTAACACTTAAAAATTACTACAGCAATTAATTTTTGAAACAAATCATAATTTTTGCTTGTAAAATTATTAAAATTTCCTGATTAACCTTCATTGATCTTTTCAAGATCGTTATTGAAATTTATGGATTATGAATTTCTGGAAAAATCATAAATGTATAAACATTCCTGTAACTTCTAAGAAATTCCCCGAATATCTGTAATATTTACAATGAAATTTTCCTAGAATTTGCTGTTATTAATTAACATTTGTATATTTTCCCAATTTCCCGGTTTTTTTTTGTTTCATGCCAAAATTGATCTCAAAATACCTGAACAAATAAAGAAATACGTTTCCGATCATCATCCAAAAATACCCGAAATCTTCTTCAGGGAACACTTCATACTTCCCATCCATACCAAAACATGGAGGTAATCAAATTAGATCTTGGGCAATTTTATCACTGGTTCGACAAGATGTCAACCATCGCATACAGAGACATAGAGAGACATAGAAAGACATAAGAAGACATAGAGAGAGTGTTGGTAGATGAGCATCGCCCAAATTAGGCTGAAGATGTTGATGATGCGACAGGCGCGAAGAAAAAAGCCACCCCTCTCTTCGTTCCCTAATGGTGCTAATCGTTGCACTTCATCTTGACAGTCCCCACGTCGTTTTTTACGTCATCATCGTCTTTAGGTGTTTTTTTTTTCGGCGTCTTCCGCGCAGCACTTCCCATCAACAAATTTAACATGCCATGCACTCTCAAACACTCTTCCTCGTTCTATGAGTGTGTTGAAGATGTGAAGTGTCTGGATGAAGAAGTGTTAAAGAAGGAGGAGGAGGAGGAGGAGGAGGAAGTGGTACATATTCTAAACTCGGGGAACCACCAAAGTAGACTCGGGAACCGGGAGCCTCGAAATCTTCCAGATGTGCGTTGGTGATGACGGATGCCCTTACGCGAAGCATTCGAAAGACCGATTGGAAAACGAATGACTGTTTCCAAAGTAGATGACGAAAATGTTGTTGGAAAATTTGGTATTAACTTTCTTTGGATGAAGATTTGCAATCAAAATCAGCAATGTTAATGGTACAAAACCGGAAGTTTAAGAGGAAAAGGAGGAAAAGTTAAGATGTAGAAAAGTGTCAATTGCTGCACACTTGTTGATGGTTGTTGTTGTTGTTTGTTGAGAAAAGTGCGTTGACGATGATTTTTGGATGATGGGTTTTTCTGCGCATGTTGTGTTGTTGTTGTTGTTGAATACACGCGCGTCTCTCGCGGTTGGTGGCTCAGTTGGTGACTTGGGTTTCGTCGGTTTATGAATAGACCGAAAAGTGGAGCACGGTAGAATATGGCACACGCACACACAATTATCATCCATTTTCGTTTTCGGCGGCGGCGGCGGCATGAGAGATGGCATGAAATGTTGCGAAATGTGCTAGGTTAGAAGATGGGTTGAAGAGGATGCCGAGGCGGAGATGATGTTAATCAGAATTCTGTGATTTGTGTCAGTTGTAATTTCCTGGAGGTTCTTCTTCCATGTTTGTCCTAGATTGGATTCAACATTTTGAACATGTTTTTCTGAAGGAATCTAAGAAAGGTAAAAGATGACAAATTGTTGAAGGATTCTTCAACCTAACTCATTTTGAAAGCTGGTTAGGTTAATTAAGACTGAGGATCACTTTAGTGGATTAGATTTGACCCATTTCTAGAAATGTTCTTTCTAGTTGATGTATTTTTTGGGTTGTAATATTGATTTTAGTCACAGTTTCAATTTTGTAACAATCTCTAGGATGATAAGGATTCAATAATTTAATCACTACTAACGATAATACTAGTCAGAATTCTTAAAACTACATTTCAAACATTTTTATCCAAATGAAAATTAGATAAAAGTCAGAAATTTGTTTATTTACTGCAGTCGTAAATAAATTCTGCGTCTGTCTTCTCATTTAATAGATTACCATCATTCCAAGATATTAACTATCAGTCGAGATGTGGGTGGTAATAGAGGATGCACTGGATGCACTGCAAAACCCATAAAGTTGTTTGCTAATCGGGCCGAAGATAGAGATCAACCTTCATTTCATTCATTCAAACGGGGCACACGCGAAACGCAACGAAATAATAAAAATTTGTCGCCCGGTCGAGTCGTTCGTTCATTTGGTTCGCAATGATGAAACGGCAATGATGGAATTAAAATGTGTGTTGCAATAATTTGCAGCCTGAATGAATGCGAGAGAACCAGCAACAACAACAACAACAACAACAGCACAAGACAAGAGAACCATGTGGTGTGTGCATATTAGCTTTTCTCGCGAGAGGCGCGAGTGAGCGAGCGAGCTGGTTCAAAAGTGCAAAATGAATTAAATTGCGAGCGACGCTCTGCGATGAATGCGAATGCTTTGAAGTGCAGTGCAGTTAAAGTGCTGCGTATCATCATAAATAATTATTTGATATGCGCTCTGATATTGTTAATCTAATTATTTATTGCTGCGAGTGCAGTGCATAACTGATGGATGTATCATCGCATGGTTTGCCAATTTTATTAATCTTCATCACTTTATTTCATAAGTTCGTAGGTATTTTGTTTATACATATAGTA
>JARJDZ010007997.1:0-61316 GCA_030264555.1 Aleochara sp. GC000083
GACTCCAGCCATACACGGAGATTCTGCAAAAATAAAAATAATAAGACATGTGTTCACATATTGAATGTACAAGATTAAAATGTTTACAAAATACCTTAATAATTGCAGCGAAATGTCCAACGCTGCCCAAAGATGCTCGAATGTACAATGGCGACTCCAGCCATACACGGAGATTCTACAAAAATGAAAATAATAAGACGTGTGTTCACATATTGAATGTAAAAGATTAAATTACTTGCAAAGTTCCTCCATCATGCAATGACGACTTTAACTATACCCGCAAAATCTACAAAAATAAAAATAATAAAACATTTGTTCACATATGACTGTACAAGAATCAATGCTTTCTCTGAGTTATGCCAAGCTTATAGATCATTTCAATTGAAAAATTATAGGTTTTACATGTAATTAGAAGTTCTATTTTAAAACCGAGATATGATAGTACAAATCCGTACACTTTCGTGAGGAAATACAAATATATTTGGAAAATATCTTTCTTTTGTATAATTATCATCAACACTAAATATAGTTATTTGTAATATATATATATTATATATATTTATCCTTACTGCTAATATTCTCTGCAATCTTTTGAGTTCCAAACAGACAACTTGTTATGTTTAAGCATTACTAGCAAAAAATCTACCTAATATTCAGATATAAGAAGTGAATTTAAAAATTGTGCAACTTTCGCAATAAAAGTATTGTTGCAAATCATTTTCCATAAGTTACATCTCATAATACTTATCACTTGCCAACCAACTTAAACAACTTCATACAAGGCACACGTTTCAGATATCTACAAATTACAAACTGCGTTTGCAGTGTCCATGGTACATAAATGAGAATCATACCAATTATTGCATTACATTAAACAATCGCTTTACCCTTCTTTTTCGGTTTTATTTTACTTGAGGGCGCAGAATTCAAACTAAGCTTGGTACGCAACTTTGCCTTAAAGATACCTTCTGGAGTACGCAATTTCTGCTCCAGGGTTGATTTGCGCATTTTGCGCACCATCTCCGGCTGACGCGTTCGGTCACTGCGACGACTTGGAACTGCTGGCGGCGATGAAGACGACGTCAAGTGTATTGCAGCATTGTTAGTCCGTTTATTGTTGGGCGGCTCCTTCGCGTTATTTTCTTTGGTTTTAGGTCGCAAGACCAATGGAACCGCGGACGAAGTGCTTTCACTTGTATTTGGTTGAGCATCTGTGAATAAGTTACATTTGCTATTAGAGTCAATGTAAAAATTTGGACGATTTGCTTAATCTTACCTTTGTTTTTGAATAATAAATTATGTAAAGCCTTCTTTTTCTTTGCGGATATTTGTTTTATGGTATTCTTTTTCTTGTTGACTTTATTATCACCATTATTGATATTTGGTGTTGTATTACGACGCTCTCGAAGCACCCGACTCTCGCAAAGTGTGGAGAGGCGGCAAGTTTCAGGTACATTTTCACCAAGTGGCGCACGTGTAGTACGAACGAGACTGGATTGCTCCTTCGGTTGATTGTTGCTACTGCGCAGGTTAAATTTGCGCTGGATTAAGTTTAATTTCTTACTCCCTGATTTGGTTTTCTTCTTCAATGCCATCTTTTCAGCATCCAGTGAGCTTGATGTAACCTCATTAATTTGAATATCATCATCAGCATTCTCCCTGCTAGTAGACACAACCGCCTCATCTTTCTCGATTGTCGGTGAACATCTTGTATCGAAAGCAGTGCTGTGGCGTGGATTAGGTACAAAATCTTCGCAATCTCCAACTGTTGAAATCGGCGTAGATTTCATGTCGACTGATTTATGTGTCTCAGCCGGTACCGTTTTTTGTACGTTGAATCCCTGCAGGCGCTGCTTTTCAAATTCCCTTTCTTGCCGTTCAATTTCTTCGCGTTGATTGCGAAGTACTTGTGAACGAGGGGGACCAGGCCGATCAATCAATAATGTGATAACTGACGTATTATCGGCACGCATTTTCGTATTACACCAACGATCTAAAGCCCGTTCGACAAGCGTCCTACTCGGATTTATCCACACTGGGTTATTCGAACGCAGTGTTTCCTCTTCGTTGCGTTGCTCTGCTTCCTGGACGATGCGCACTGCCAGTTGAGGACTTAGCATATTGTACAGACCGTCGGTGCCAAAGATGAGGCACTTGAAAGTAGAGATGTCGATGGGAACAACCATCACATCTGGTTTTGGACTGACGACAAATTCATCGAGAGTGGCATTGTACGACCAGAGATCTCCCAAGCTGCGTGCGACTGCCAAGAATGGTATTTCATCGATGGGTGTGGAGCGCCGCACCGGACCCTTGTGTCCAATGCGTGGACGATTCCACACCACGCGAGGAACGCCCATTTTCGAAATCACTTTGCCACCGGATTGCTCAATGCGGGCTAATTCGTCTTCGTTTTCGGGTTTGTGGTCCTTGGTGAGCGAGCGTGCCTGCCAATCTGGACATCCAGGATTTTGAAAGCCCAAAGTTATACCGGAATCACCGACATGTCCAATGTAAATCTTGCTGTGACGTATAAATGCAATGCTTGCAGTTGTCCCAGCAGTTGACGGCAAACCTAAAGCCGTTTTCGGCCAGCTTCCTACAATATGAAAATACAATTGGTTACAAATTTCCTGATCAGTATTGACTCAAGCAAATTATACATACCATGAATTTTCCACATAGCATGGTGTGTGTCAATGAAACCATCCTTTATGCTTTGTAACACAGCATCATCATCATCCTGCCAGAATCTTGGATCCTTTACAATAAAGTCCATAAGATGCTCTCGAGCAAAGGCAGCAGCTTCTGCTCCACCATGTCCATCAAAAATACCAAAGAATGCATACTCCAAATCCTTCTCATCTCTGGTGTGTTGATATGCTACACCAAAGTAGTCTTCCATATACTTTCGCCCTGGAGTGAAAAGCAACACAATGAGCACATGGTCATAACTAAATGGTTAAACTTACCTCCTTGTTCTAAATGTCCAGTGACCCTCAAATTAACACCAATTGAGGCCCGAGTTTTACTCCTTTCCGCTGGCATCTCCTTAATGGATGTTGGCAAGCTGCCTGGTATCACATCATCTGTACTTGATTCTAGTGGTTTGCCACCATGTTTTTGGTACAATGAACTAGTAGATTGACTTTGATTATGCATGTTTTTAACAAGTTTCAGTGAATATAAATCGTAAAATTATTTGTAAAAATTAGTACGTAAAGAATAAAATCTATACAGGTATAATAAAAATAAATAAAAGATCTGCTACATCTTAATATCATAGACAACTAAAACACATTAGTCTAAAATTCATCACACATTCATTTGCTCGCATTTGTTTTTCTTTCCCCTTATTTTGTTTATAAATTTAAAATTGACTCGCACCACATAAACACGAAAATAATGCCTTATAGTGTTTAATTTAGTTTATTTATGTTGTTTGAGGTTAATTAGTTATTAGACAATGTCTACGAATTACGCTTTTACTGTCGCACTACATAGGCACTTCAACGTTTTTGAAGAGATCATTCCATGCACTAGAATTAATTTTCACGTGTGTTGTCTTTGCTATCCAGGGAAAAGCGTCGAATTTTCCCAACACATAAGGTACCCAGTGGTTTTGGTTAGAATTGCTTCACAAATGCTGCACTCTCCTTGCTAACTATGTCACGATCGTTGCCTGCTTCGTATGTGATGCCGTCAGCTTCGTGCTTTTCCACGCCGCGGGTTGTATGAATGTTGTGAATTTCAACAGTGAAGCGTCGTTTCTAAGCGCGTTTTGTCGCTTCTTTTTTGATCGTTGCGTTTGTGACGCATATGTGTACGATAAATGAAGACCGATCGGGCGCGAATACACTGCCTCGCTTCTCTTTTCACATTTCGCCAGCGACGTCGCAAGCAATGCCAATGTTTACGTAAGCCGTCACGAACGATTTCTCCCAACTACAAAAACACGAGCCTCGCAATATCTACACGTTTGTTGCTGCTTGTATGCGAATTAAATCTTGTTGAGTTAGTAATCTGTTGCAGTTGTTGCTGAATCACCACAAACCCAAGCAAATTATCAAGCAACGCAAGCAACTAGCGGACGAGCGATAAACTCTCGTTAGCATCATGGCCGCGATGCATGCTGGGCAATGTCGGTAATATCGATTTCTATCGCATGGAACTTTTTGTATATAGATGGCGTGAACTCCCGCCGTTTTATAAAGGTTCAAATATCCCAATAGTTTATCATTTTTGCTTAGTATATTTATACAATAATATAGTACAATTGTTGTCATTGTTTGTTCTCCACCTTAAATTACTTTTTTCATTATTTAGGAATTTTTATCAATATACGAATAGTGTTAAAAATTTATTTCATTGAAATGTAACAAAATCGAATTGAATAGCGTTTTTCTCCGTATTTATCTTTCTCCCTTAGAATGCTTCGTATTTTCATATTATTAGTAATTCGAGGCCATTTATTTTATTTGTTTATATTCATTTTTGTTTTGCGCAATATCCAATTGTTTAGTACCTTAGCTTACTATTTTATTTATATATTTATATACGTAAATGCAATAATTTCGTTTATCAACCTCGTATCAACACTCACTCATCAAATAGTTTTGTTTTGTAGTATAATTGTTTCCACAATTTGCAATTTGGTTTCCTTGTTTAGTGTATAATTAACTAGTAGTTTGGGTGGGTTGGTTGGTGGGGTATTCAAGTTGGTAGATCTAAGTTTATACGAGTAATTAATATTGTAAGTAATTGGTTATTATACGGATTCGCGCATATTCTACTCAATGACAATGGCAGCTGCCGTACAACGACAGATCGACAGAAGAGTGACTGATAGAGTTGCAAGCTGTAAAGTTAGGCAATTGTTTATATAGAAAGATAGATAATATGCATAGTTATCAATATGATGCAGTGTAGATTAGACAACCGTATGATACATGAAATACAATATTCCCTTCACTTATATCGCATTCGAATTCGCTTCCATTTCCATTTATTTACCACCTATTTGTATGAGTATCATAAATAGATGAACGAACAACGAGATGTAATGATTTGTAGTAGGGTAATCTACAGTTGGTTGCTTAGTTATGTTATTGGCACTATTCGTAAACACAAACTGTATCAACTATGAATTGAACTCTGTACAAAAGGGGTTTCCATCATTTAATTTGCAATGAAAACTAGTGTGAGAGGCCGCCATCTTATTCTTATTATAACCGGGTATAATAACGTATCGTCAATTTATACAATAAATACACGAAGAAATGCGAAATAAAAAGACACGAATATATAAAATAAAAATGATAATATTGCAATAATAATATGTACAAAAATATAAAAAATAATAACTAAATAAACTTAAATACAAAAAGTGATTTCAAAAACAAAATGGACTCCCAATTAGTTGGTGAACAACTAATTTGATACGCCGAATGAACTCGTAGTAGTTAGCCTAATTTGTCATTTCTTCAATCGCTAATTAATTATATTATCTAGATGTATAGTAGTTAAGTAAAATAGGAAACTAAAATATGGGCAGCATTTATCACACCCGGCAGCATTGGGTGGCTCAACTATTTAGTTATCTTAGCAGTAATTTCAGCTGTTCATAGTTATACAACCCTCGGCTAAACATTTCATGCATCAAATAATACTAGTTGTTTAATCATCGAACTTTGCGTTTCTACCTAAATCTCAAAAACCTATCAAACTTATCCATTATTAATATGTAATTATCACAATCATCATAATCATAGTGCTAATCGTATTCGAAACAATGCAAGTGTAAATGCTGGCTCAACAATATCATCAGTCTCGTTGTCATTTATGTATGCATATAAATGGCCATCGTCTAAGAAAACAAGCAAAATTACGCTTCATGTCATTTGCGTCTTGACCACCCTGGTAATTTACGTCCATTACACAATCGTATGCGTTATTAATTACAAGGTAATCATCAGTGATCTGTGTCGCCGAGGGTTGGCATTTCGAATGGCATTTCCTTTCATTTTCAGCCGGAATTATTCATAATTGACTCCGCCCCGCTTTGTTTCACTTCCGATGTTTCTGCGCTCGCAGCAAGTCGAATTTGAAGAATAAATAATTAAAATTAGACTGAAGAAAATGCTAGTAATTAGGAATACTCATTATTGGCATATTACGCAGTGGCAAGTTGCTAACACATTTTGTTTTCGTTCATTTTCTTCTTCACGAAATAATCATCACTTGTGTTGCTTCCTACAAGAATCCATTACATGTATTGTAATAATTATGAAATTATCACTAACGCATTACTAATTAGTCATTTTTACAAGAAACATCAGCTCGACTTTCATTTGTCTTCTTAAAGCTATATGTACAATATATGAGACAAAATGGAACAAATACTTTTCGTTAAACACTTTCGTATTTTTACAAGATGTTTACTTATGTCGTGGTTTGGTCATTAATTGCATTTTTGCTTGTCTGACTTTTTCTGGAGGGCGGAGTCGTCACGTGCTTCATTTTTTGCATCGATTTTTTAACAGTTATTTCTTCTAGTTTAGGTTATTATTGGACGGTACTCATCATCATTCTCACATTTTATAACATTTTCTTTCATTACATTTTCGTTTTCTTTCTCGTCTTTCACACTTCAATGTAAAACACATCTAGAGTGAAAATGTTAATAAATAGGAAAAAAATCAGTCTGTCAATAGTCAAGGTTCGAACAATTTGTATGAAATGTAATAAATAAAATGAAATTCAATATTATGTATCGTTTCTATGAAATGAGTGGTAATTTAGACCCTTAATTGTTTTACCTATAGTTGCACAGTTTGAGAATGGTTAAGTAAATTCACTTATTTACAGCTGCAATTTGTTTGCAATAATTCACATTCTCAACATTGTTTCACAGTATTCGTTTGTTTATCAAGAGCTGAACGATTAATAAATAACCGTCATATTTATCATTTATACATAATAGTAGTTATATATATATGTATATAGTATGTAATATATATATACTGTATATGTACAAAAACTATCAATTACTTTTATAGTTCTTTTAAATTCTTATTTTCTCATTAAGTAATGCTTAATGAGACAGACACCACACGTTTACTCTGCATTATTCTACAGTACGTCGTTTACGGCTTGTTGCTTGCTTGCAGCTTCCAAAAACTTCAATTTCATTTATATTATTTTATCTATAATTAATTTATAAATATATATATGTGTGGTTTATGTATGTTTGTAATCAGTCCCCAAAATGGCGCTCTAAGTAGTTTCAGCACCATCTAAAAGTCAGGCCAATTCCACGAGTGCGGAATTCATAGAGCTGACTCCATGTTGCAACTGTAGTTGGCATTCTAGGCAAGCTGCTCCCATAATGACCGCGCATAATTATGTAATGTAAATTAGTACAGCACCCATAAATTCTCCGCTAAAAGAAAAAGGAGTATCATAGCATTTTCAGTCCAAGTTTGGCAAAATGCAATCAAACGAATCAAGCATCCGAATAGTGATTGACATCGTTCAGAATGCTGTTCTTGTGCCGCTTCGCGCGGTCGTTATATTCGAGATCCTGCATATGGCGAAACCGCACAAAACCCTGCTCGTCCACGATCATCGTTTCGGTCAGCTGCGGATTATGCTGCGGCTGTTGTTGCTGTTGCTGTTGTTGTTGTTGCAAGGTTGGCGTGTGTCTGTCGTGATTTGGAAGGGTCTGGACGCCCAAATGCGGCCGCGGATGCGACTTGCGACTCCTGCCGGTTGTTGAACGCCGGCCGGACGTGTCGCAGGAGTTGCGACTGCGACGATCAAAGTCGTTGCGTTCGAACTCGTGCCGTGTCCGCTCGTAGGGGTTTTGGTCGATGGGCTCCGAGTACGGATTCTCCTGCTGGTACTTCGGCTTGTAGTACTTCGCCGTGTCGTAGTTCTTATGCCCATTGCTCGTGCTACGACTCGACGTGGACAAGCGATCGAAACGCTCCGAGCCCCATTTAGGGCGTTCGAACCGCTCAAAGTCCCTCTCTAAGGTTCCACCACCTCCGCCGCCACTTGCGGTCGACGGCGGCTTCTTCATCTCGAACTCCTGGGGCGCGTACCCACCTCCACCTAGCATATTCCCATTTTGAGTTAGATGGTTCATATTAAGGTTCGTCTCACCTAGATTCTCCTGGTGGCGGTTCAGCGTGTCCATAACCATTTCCTGGCGGCTGTAGTTCATCGCGTTCGGGTTCGAGTTGCAATTATTCGGGTACATATTGTCGCTGGATGTTTCGCTCGTCGTGCACGGGAACAATTGCAGTCCGCCCGTCTGCTTCTCGCGCTGCGACAGCCGCAAACTGACCACCACCACCAGGAGGGTGATAATGCTGATCTCGATGAAGCGCACGCTGAGTTCGAAGCTCCACAGGATCCAGTGGTGCTTGATTTCGGCGTCGAAGCGGTCCACTTTGATGAAGAACAGCGCGTACAATTGGACCACACCCAAAAGGATGAACAGCAATGCCACCGCAATCGTTATGTGCGAGGCGTAGCTCGTCCTCGCCGTGCATTCCTCGCTCAGGTTCTGCGTCTTCTTCGAGAGCACGTTCTTGATGATCTTGTACAGATACAAATAGCTGACGCCGAGGCTCCAGGCGAGCAGGACGAATATCGTCTTGCACAGGATCAACGAGGCTTTGTCGAAGTAACCCAGTGTTTCCAATAAGCTCGACGTAAAGCACAACATGATGTGCAATATTCCGAAGAGCACGAGGAAGACCGGTCGTGTCTTCACCTTCAAATGGGTCAGCGTGTGCTTGAGCAGGAAGAGAATCAGAATTGCGAAAGTAGTTGCAAGCAGGCTGAGGGGGAAGTTGTGTAGAAAGTCGTACAGGAACACGTTGAAACTACGCTCCACGTTGTACGGATCGTATGTCAAGTAGAAAATTCTCAGCACGCAAATGACGGTCAACATCAGATGGATCGTCAGGAAATACGACTTGGTGAACATGTGGGGGTCGTTTTCGTAGCATACCAATTTGTAGATCGAATAACATGCTAGGAGTATGTAGCAGAAAACGACCAAATATACGTGGACATTCCAAGCAATGAACCAAATTTCATCGCTGGATGCTTTCGTCACATTTGGGGCTATCACATTCGGCAGGTTGAACTCCGAACTTTGTGTCGTCAAGTCCAAATTGTCCTGTACCTGATCCACCTTCTTCTTGTTTTGTACAATAACGCTTTCACTGCGTTCACGTTCCCTGGGAACGTCGGTTTTCTTCTCCTCATTGTTTGTTTTTGGTGGTAAAGGTGGAGCTGGTCCTGGAATTGCAGCAGCTAGTTCGGACTGCGATTTATGCTGCTGTTGTATCTTGGGAGACTCCTCGACGACGACGCTGGGATTCCGCGTCTTCACCTTCGTCTCGCCCTTCGAGCTGCTCGGCGTTGCAGTCACCGTTCGCAGAAGGATATCGGGAATGTCGTCGTGCCGGCCATTCGATCCGCTAAGGATACGAGTAATCGAGGGAATGTAGGCCTTCTCGTACTCGAATGAGTCATTGTGGCGATTCAAGCCGTAGAATTCGCCGAGCCGGTCTAGATTCGCGTTCTGCGACGGCGTATTCAGCGACTTCTTCTTCTCCTTCTCCTCGTTCGTGTGGTTGTTTTTGATGGTGTGCTCCATGGAAGGCATGGGTCGATCAGGTACGCGCTCAATATTAATCACCTTGTTGGGTGGCAGGTCTGGTCGGAACGGAATGCGATCTTTGTTCGGCATCAAGCTCGGTGGCGGTATCGGCCGGCGATTAGCAAAGCCGTCCGAATTTGTCCCGCGCAACGTCGGCTTGTCCGCGAACGGGTTCAAGTACTCTGGGGGCAATGGCGGCGTAAAAAACGCCCTGCTCGGCGGCACATAACTCGGCACGTCTTTGCTGTAGATGCTCTTGGTGGGCCGGACGTTCCGTTGCGGATTCATCGTCGTGGTCTTCACCAGCGGTATATCCGTTACACCCTCGCGACTCGCGCCCACCGAATCCCCACCTCCAGGATAACTCTCATAAAGCGGTTTGCTGCGATCGTTCTTGTACCGATTGGGGTTATCGTAGTTTTGATTATGGTTGTTTTTGAGGATGTCGGCCGCTGGTGCCGAGGTGGGCAGCACGTGATCCTTCTCGAGGTCGCTACCGTATCCTCCGCTGTCGTAGTTCTCATCGTAGTCGAAATTCGACCGCGGAATTTCGCGATTTTCCGGTGCCTTCACGTCCACACGAAAGTACTCGTCGGAGCCGTCGCTGTACCGATACGTGGTGAGCAGCGGCGTCGAGAGCGTCGTCACCGGGTACGCGTTGTCCGGAATGGACCGCTTCGTCGTGCTGCCGTACGCCACCTTCTGCAGCACCGCTGCAATGCTCTGCTCCAGGTTTATGCGATCTAGAAGTTGCTCTGTCTTGTCGAATTCGTTGCTGAACGCCGCAGACGTCCCGATTAGCAGCAGGCACGTGACGAGCGTCGACAACCAGTGCGGAAGCAGCGACGCCTTCGACGACGCCGTCGCACAGTAACTAAAACTATACGTGGCCGTGAATTGAATACGATTACTACGAATACAAAGAGATCTAGAGTCTTTTGATTTGCCGGTTCGGTCAAGCTGCTCGTTGCCCGTCGTTGGGACAACACTATCGCCGCCTCCATCGCCGCCACCGCCGCCATCGTCGTCGTGCAGACGACGGATTCGATCACAGCCCGTGCGTAGTTCGCAGCACCGCAGGACGCCAGCGTCGTCGTGCCGCTCCGAAGTTCGATAGTTGTCCTTCGTCATCGTGGCGTGTCCGGGGGCCGCAGTAATCGCCGCTTGCGGTGAAAACGTATAAAATGGATCGTATACCAATTTGCTGCTTCTCCTTTGTGCGCGCGACTCGGCGAGGCTTACTGGTCGCATAATGTCATTGTGCCGGAATCTAGGTCCATCGACACACTCAATTGCAGAGGGACCTGCAAGCAATCGGAAAGGAGAAAATTCATTAGTTTCAGTCCATATTCCCCGATTGTGCTTGCAAACATAATTAATGCCACGAAGAATAGCCATGAAAATTATTACCGACTCGCACGGAAAAATTAATTAATATTCGTTCCGAAGACATAATTTACCATGGAGCAGCACAACATGGAGTGTTAATTAATAGATAATTATACCTTTCATTTACGTTACAAGATGTCTTAACCCAATTACATTGCTGGCGTGTTTGTACTTGGTTTTTCACTTGAAAAACATGACGAACACACCTTTCCTGCACCTCAAGGATCGCCGCGGCCAGCTTTTCCTCTCCGCGAAGATTGTCCGGCTAATAAGAATGAATGATGAATTGTACTCGGTCGGGAGTTGGGTAAACGAGACAAGACGTGAAAGAAAGGGGCCCCATATCATGTTTAGTCCTGCGAGAAGCACCTTCAGATGGCGCCTCCGTTGGAACACTACCTTGCCTTGCTTCTTGCTCATGTTAGATACATATCGACACAGGCGTTTTCAATGCCCCAGCCAGCCGAACCAAGCGAGCGCGAGCCATGATGCATACCGACATTCTTCTTGGGCCTTCGTTTGCTGCGCGCTCAAGCCCGAACAATCCGCGTGCAAGAGAAGAGGCGAGCGAATGGTGTGCGACTACTCCTTGCTGTTGCACGGAGTGTTTAGGTCGCTTCTCCTATATTATACCGTTATGAAACCGTCGTCGACGTGCTCTTCTTGCCATGTAGTGGCTCTTCTGGCTGCCGTCCTCAGCCTCATATACACAGCGGTTCCTCTTCGGGTCTCTACAAATTCAAACTGAATATAGTAAAATCCATATAAAACCGACAAATATAGTTGGTGCTTGTCTGATAAGTTTGTTGTAATTTACGGATGGAAACTCCCCCAGGAGTTTTCACCCTCGGAGATGTCCTCCAGTATATATTTTCGCGTAAAAGTACCCTGTATAATTGGTATTCGTACATTAGTGTGTTATATCCAGCATGTATCTTCGCCATACACACAGTATCCATTCGTTTCTTCATTACATCTTGCGTTCATTCGCTAGTTGGCTGCGGCTCGCTCGCTCGCTCGCGCGCTCTTTTTCTGATTATTTTTACACATCAGCAAAGCAAACTGAAAACGCTGGCAACCAAAGAACACCATGGCTACATCGCGTCTAGCAGCTGAATGTAAGCGCGCACACACCCGTGGACTAGGCGCTCTTTGTTAATCATCTATCAAGAATTCCATCAAGACAACGCGAAGCTTGAAGAGGAGTGCAGAAAGAAGGAGCAAAAGAGCGCACACGAAATGAAACCACTTCTTATTACTAACATCCCCGCTTTATAGCATCTTATTACATTTCGCTAGCATTTTTTCTCCTCCTCGAAGAAGTTCAAGTGGATAACATTTGTTTAGAATAAATTTGTTTATAAAAAGCCGCGTTTGTATAAAATATCTCCTCGAAATATGGCTCCCATGCAACCGACATGTTTACCATCTCTGACTTTTTAATTTAGCATGGAAATCAAGGCGATGTCTCGGAAAAAAACATAGACAATAAACAATGAATGTCATTATTAAGCCTTCAGGTTGTGTCTACGACGGCAGGAGATATTGTCATTTGAGCGTAATAACTTTAAACTACAAAAAAGAAGAACTCCCATAAAAGACGCGCACGACAATGGCGCACATTCGGCTACCGATATAAATGAAGATAAATCTATTGGATAAATTACGAACATTTATGAATAACGCTGAAAGATGAAGACAAATGTTCCAAGGAACAACAAGCCCAAAGAAGAAGACGAAGTTATTATGCATCAATAACATGCTAAAATATACAATGGTGGAGCATGACGTCGGCGTCTTTGGCGATACAAGCGGGGAAAGTTCTTCAGTGGCTTGTCAAATATGGGAAATAAATACTCGTTCGGTCCGAGGAAAATGAAAAACAAAAAGCGAGCCAAACAAAAGTGGATCTGCGATGGAAACTTGTTTACGAATATTTGTTTCTCGCAAATCATAAATATTGAATTTCATTTAAACTTGCTTTCCCTTCGATTACAGAATCCCCGCTTCTTGCGACCCGGGGATTTTCTTCAGTCCTTCCTCAATCAAGTTGCCCGTCAATATTTCATTCCGATATTGATTGACGTTCAATTAAAGAATTTTCATTTAGAAAATGAGCCGCATTGTTCATATTCCAGCACAAATAACAAATTTCCTTTCTGTATCAATAATTTAAAAAATCCTGTCAGTATTTTTTCACTGTTTTAAATATTGTGAAAATCGACTACGAAATTGCATGATTGGAAATTGCGACTGTGAAAATTTTCATTTGTTTTCATGAATAAATAAAAATTACAAACATAAGTTAATTACATCTCTGCCAAATCATGAATAACTAAAAAATATCGCGAATAAAATGCGCTATCAATGAAATATTTGGCATTCATTTCCAGCGCGTTCGGAAATTTGATCAGCGCGATAACCTCAATAAAAGCAAGCAAACTGCATCATTTTTAATGCACATGCAAACAATGTCATCGCATTTCGCGTTAATATACACAAACCAGTATTGACTTTATTGATGAAACAAACAACATCAAGCGTCAACGTCACTTACGTTTCGCCGATTTGATCGCGCCAAAATAAATACGGCACATTTTCGTTTCAATTCGACGCTCCAAAAATTTCAAATTACAAAACCAATATTTACCCGAATACATCACTGCGCATGTCAGTCCATTATGCTCAGATAGATTCCAAATTGGCATAAATCCAATAATAAAATCCAATAACGACACTTATCACAGAAAAGCTAACCACCAACAACAAGTTATAATCTCTGAGTAATATCACGATTTTTGGCACTAATCTTTGGTTGTATTTGACTAATATTTACACGGCAGCACGTCTCAAGTTTGAACCGGGTAATGCGTGTACTCAACAAGCGCGCACGGTGAATGTTTACCGACAACTGACTCGACTGGTTTCCTATACCGCAATGGCTTCCAACTGACTTAAGTCAAGTGTCGTCACCGAGAGATATCTTGCTTATCCGATGCCTACGGCTTCGCCAAGGACAAACTCACTTATTGCCAGTGTACTTAAATGCGCATAATGGGGTTTAAACGGTCGGACAAGAGTGGCGAAATACGCCCGAAGATAATCGATGTTAGAATAATAACCGGCGATTTACGACCCGGGCTTCAATGTCCAGATGTCCTTCGAGACAATTTGCGATGGCATGCAACGATGATGATAATTGCCGGAGGTTTCGGGAGGTGCGCGCTTCTTGCTAGAAGTCGTAAAGCAATAAAGTCATCATTATTGTGTGCCCTCCAACACGTCGACGTTTCCCCGGATGGGAGGTCCGGGTGAAATTTTCAAGAATTACAAAATAGTTCCAGACGGACGATGAAAGAGCTGTCATTAGAGTGCATGGCTTGCTTTTTTTCTTTCCTCCATTCGCATGCATATTTTTGCTCGGCAAGCAAGAGCTGGTGGCATAGAATGCGGGCCGGTTTTGAGCTGTGACGGCATTCACAGTTCATCATCAAGAGTCATGAGAAATGTGTATTTGCATAACAAGTGCGTTAATAAATTGTAAATCATGTGTCACGTTGTGTTTTATGGGTAAACATTTTCCAAGGAAGTGTAAACATTTGCATGATATGCTAATTTTTTTGATTACAATTGATTCAATTTTGTTGATTTAATTCTACAAGTACCATTTCATTTAAGGTTGTTGAAATAATTTCGAGAGTCAACAATTTCAAGTGGCTTTCCATTTTCAGTTTTTTTTTAAGAGTCTAAACAAACGAAAATTACTGATTCATTTCAAGTTTCAATCCTTAATATTTTTCAAGCACTTTTGATACTTATATTTCAATCAATTTAATTCAGAATTATAAATAATCAGATTTTAAGATAATTAATTTGCCTGGAGCCAAAATTTGATGAATTTCAGAAAGTTTAAATTATATCACATTTTTTGTTAAATTCCAATTCAAACGGCAAATTGAAGTTACCTCTATAGAACATTTAACAGCCAATTAAAAGTAATTTAGATGGAACATACTAATTACCAATTATATAAATACAACTTCGTGTAATGAACAAATTCTATAACTTTTGAAACGTTTTACACTCAAGTTTAGGCGAACGAAGCAGCAAATTATAACATTTCATTAAAATTGTTGTCAATTTTGTTTAATTTCCTGCCACCTTCCATAAATTTTATTACGAGTATTTGATATCATCATTTTTTAATTGATACCTCCAAACCTCATTTTTTGAACAAAATATCAATCAAAAAACAACTTTTTATTATTTGTTTTTTCAACTAGTTGTAATGCATCTGCAGACTATGATGAAAAACCCAACCTATTCATCTACGCCCAAAATAATTGACATGTTCCTTTTGTGCTTTTTATGCCGGACTTTTTATGACAACTTTTTACGACTAATTTGTATCTGCTGCATGTAATTGCATGTGTAAATATGCGTCCCATTATCCTCGAACGACCCACACACATGCGCCCCATCTATCCCATATGCCAGACCCACCCAGAAAGCCACCCTCGCACTCAGACCGGTGAAACCCTCTCTTGGAAAATCTCCGGGAGCGTTTCTACCCGATGGGTTCGGTTCCTGTTTGGGCTCGTTGTTTGGAGCCGTCCCGCACTCGTCACGGTACATCTGTCCCATTACAGGCCGTAATGTTGGCATAGCCAGCATTCGACAATTCAAAACATTTCACATCGAAATGCTTTTTGCCTTTCCTCATCCATCCATCCATCTATCTCATGAGTAGCTTGGTTCGTGTGCATGCAGCACAGTTGTTATACAAGAGTGGCCCCATGCACTTTCAGTGGCTGGTTCCGCCATTGGCTTTTCCCCATTTCAAAGAATATACAAATAGGAACGACATGCAATTCGATTGAATTCAATTGATTTCAGTTTATGTGAGTGGTGCATCATCCACTGGGTGGATTCCAAATTCCAAATTTCTAGAACTTAAGATGGATGCATTAACATTTCGGGTTGAGAGATATTTGAACAATTCGACTACGAATGAGTTTGCAAAATAAGAAGAAAACTTCACAAATATTTTCGGCTTGGTTGGCGCAACGAAAACAAATTGCAATTCAACGAATGGAAGATTCGTTAGAATGGAAATACAAGGTGTCAGAAAAACCGTCGAAAATATCTTTAGTGTTTTTCGATCAACTCGAAGTTTTTCAGAACTTCCTCCTACCTTGGCGAAACAAATATGGGGCTTTTTTGGTGAGGCAAAATAGGTGGCTTTTACTTGACGCCCGTTTCTTTATGATTGCCTTGTGCGTCGGTTTTTCAGCATGCATCTCGGGCCTCGAACCGTCGAGAACAAATGCAGTAGAAGTTGAACGAAGCGTGAAGAATCGACT
This sequence comes from Aleochara sp. GC000083, assembly GCA_030264555.1. Lineage (NCBI taxonomy): Eukaryota > Metazoa > Arthropoda > Insecta > Coleoptera > Staphylinidae > Aleochara > Aleochara sp. GC000083. The sequence continues at coordinate 16,432 of JARJDZ010007997.1, forward strand.
TATGAGCACGGACAGACAGTTACCATTCACTTCATACAAAACTAACATTTCTCCTCTCTCGTCTGCCCGAACCGAGCCAGCAACGGCTGTGGCTCGAACGGCATCCATCATACGCTCGCATATACAGCACAAATTTTTCAATTTTTCAACGGCGTCACCGTCATCATGCGCTCTTGGATTGCTGGCTGGCTCTCCTTTCAGAGCTCGGCGATCTCGCTTCCACTACGCTCTCTTCGATTCCGTCCATTTTGTTCAAAAGTAACAAACGCGCTTTTGTATTTCGTTCGGTGCACGGCAAAAATGTGCACACACTTCGCTGCTTTTCACGATCCGCACGATTCTCTTTCGCCCGAAATTCCTTAATCCCTAATGCTCGGCAGCGCACAATGGCGCACATAATACTAATGCAAATAAAAATCGGGTAATCCAATCAGCAAGTTATCAGCTGAGCTCTGCTGGACGCGTTTTGGTAAGTAAACCAAAAACGTGTACCTGCGTACCAAATAAGAATGGAATGAAAATGAAATACCTGAAGGAAAATACCTGGCCGAAAAATTCGCAGATGAACGTACCGGACAAAGAATACGATACGAAAGCGCTGCTTTGGCCGACCGAGAAAGAGGAGGAAGAATGAAAGGAAAAATTTGTACGAACCGGGGACCGGAGAACATTTGTACGTTGCTGCTGCCGCGTTGTCCATGGGTAATGATTGCGCATTAAGCGATTATTTATGATTGCACGCCCCATCACACCGCATCGCGTTGCATGCACAATGGCAAAGACCTTTTTCGTGGAGGAGGAGGAACGGTACGCGCGCTCCATCCACGTCGTAATGTAATGCCATGTAATGTAATGTAACGTAACGCTTCGCCGGATGGTTTTATTGCCCTCCCCCTTCGGAAAGTTGGAAGTTGGAGAAAACGCATTTACTACCGCGGCTGGGAATTTCGGCATTCGTTCCGCTCGGGACCCAAAGCCGCGTGCGCGCTCCCAAACATTCGGCCGTATGAATGTGTGTAATCTATTAGTAATCGAAGCCACGAGTATTTCTTGTTATGACAGGAAATCGGATGGAATTTCGGTACGCTTATGGATTACTAATCGTTCCGCTGCTCAAAAATATTACCCCCAAGAAGATAGAACTTAATTTCCTGCAAATTTCTGCCAAACGCGAATGCGACGAGCATTTCGAAAGAGAAAGAACTTTCTGAATCATCTCACAATTATTCATACAAATGCGTACATCATTTCAGAAGGAGAAATCTTATTCAAACGTCAAAACAAGGTTTTTAAATTAATGAATAATAAATAGACAAGCATGGTATTCTATCGCGAGAAGTTTCAAGGAAAAAATAAATTTGGTATTTCAATTCCCATTAGTTAATTAGTGGAATCATCACTCAAAATTGTTGAAAATGTTACAGAGCGCTCAACCGCATGATAAATTTCGGTATGTCAAAGAAGCCGTTTTTTACATGTTCGTGGAAACGATAAATATGTAATAGCGGTTTTTTATGTACCCATTCACAGGGATCAACATCAACATTTTTTTAATCTACCGGATTCATCATGGAAGTTTATTAAGTTGAGTGTAAAATTGCAAAATTGCCTTTTGAAGTTTTATGGGGAATTTAAAAGTATTGAAAAATACATTTAAAAAATTGATTCTAAATTGTTGATTTTGAAATGACTCATTTACAACATTATATTTATAATGCTAACATTAAAGAGTAATAAATCTCAACCAATGATCGGATTAAATGAGGGACAATCGAAGAAATCACATAGAATCGATTAATATCTTTTATCAGCCAATGATCTATTGTGTTTTTCTGAAGGGGAAATTGCTTATATGGGTTGGGGTTGTAAATATCTCGAAAAGAATGGTATTTGAATAAAACTATCTCTACAAATTGCAATTTCTTTGTTACAGAAGTCATAGAACTTTTTCCTTATTAGACCTTTATGTGAAATTTCAATACCCTGAAATTTATTCTTATTAATTTACTTATCAGTTTTTTTATTTGAATTTTAGAACGGTTTAATATTGTTAATTCAAATTTTCTTGTTACTTGAGAACATTGGACATTTCTTGTGCTTCTTCTCGTGGCTAGCTACCATCTAATCCTACTTCAGCAAGTTGTTCAGACAGGAATATAATAAAAATATGAGCAACTACCGACCTGAGATTCTACTTAAATACTTAATGTTCGAAATACTTAAGGAGTTACGCGCCGAAGAAGAGAGCCACGCTGCGCACGCGGGGGCCCCAAGAAAACTTTCCAGTACATTAAATCCGCTTTGAGGTGCAGTGCTCTAATTGAAGTTGCTTCAACTTCTAAATAATTAAATAATTTCGATTGCCGCGTCGATAAAAGGCCAACGCGCCACGAAATTCCTGGACGCTAGGAACGTCGCGGGCTGAAAAATGACATTCGGTTTTATGGCTCGACTCAAGCCAATCTATTGTAGATATCACGAGGCTACGAGACAGGTCTATTAAAGTGCACGTTTGGTTACGCATTGAGATGATAATATAAATACATGGCGTATATAGAAAGAGAGATGAGAGGCAATTCAATTAACTAATGCCCGAATGAATGAAACCTACACAGAGTGCAATGCTGCTGCATTTTTGGGGCTGCTATTTATATAATACGAATGAAATAGTCGCGACATCAACAGCAGCCAACCATCTGATAAAAATATGTCGACTGGAGACATAAATACGCGACTAAATTTACTTTAACGCGCCGTTAATTACAGGTTATATTTGAGTTTGGTCTGGCTGCAAAATCCAGAAGTACTAATACAAGATTCCAGGTGATATTTCAATGATTCTAATAGTAAACAAATGTTGGAAATTCTCTGCTGAGATTCGAGAAAAATGTAGATGTCATAATGAAATTATACATACATCGCAGTGTTTTATAACATGGCATAAAATTTCGTTGGATATTGAAATTATGACAGAAATCCTAGACAGCATGTTGGCCTAACTGTAAAATTATCTTAATGACATTTGTTTAATTCCGTGTAAGCTTAGCCTAATCTTTTACATGGATACGTTTTCCATCTTCTCACGAGTGAATACATAAAAGTACAACTAAAAAGCTATTATCAATATACGAGGATTAGAGATAGAAATAAAAGGTGGAATGATGTTCATATTTCACATGAGATTTTTGAAAATATTGAAAAATTGCATTACCGCACTTTAAGCTCAGCAAGTAATTTTCTTTGGGGTTTCCTACCTAATTTCCCTTCAATAAAATAGTGGAAACTTCACCTTTGAACTATTGGAAATGGATCCATTAATAATTCTTTCAAACGAGCGATTCAGAAGCGGATTGAACATTCTGTTCGAAGACCATAACTCATAATTTGAATATTTTTCAAGATCCTTCGAATTTGAAATGTGAAACCATTCTGTCAAATTTTCCACTACTTCAGATCACTTTAAATTCTCCCTACTTCGTGCTCTAAGTGATATTTTATACACCACTCAGTGTGGTTTAATTCGGTTGGGTTTACGAGCATCGTTTCATTACAAAATCAATGCACGAAATGAACTCCAGCGCGTAGATTTATCAATTTATAGGTGCCATCGGTGTCATCGCCTCATACCACACATGCACCAGCCGGCTGGCAATAAATTTCAATTTGGATGAAGATTTCGTCGTCCACACTGGTGTGGCAGCAAGAAAATAAAAAAAGAAATCAATAACTTACGATCCGATACGACACTGGCCGCGCTATCTCTCCCACAGCCAACTAATTGTCCTCATTTCATTCCTCGCTCCTTGCGTCCACATTATCGATTTCATTACATTGTTATTATGTGCCATCATATCATATTTTACGGCCTTCTTGCTGTCTGTCCACTCTAGAACAATGCCAGCGTTCTTCTCTGCGCACATTGGTCGCCGATTTACATTCGCATCACTAGTCATCAAGCGCCGACAGGAATAGAGAGATAAAAATAAAAATTTATTTTACGATTCGCTCTGGAACACGACGACGACGACGTCGACGCAGGAGCAGCAGACGGGGAGGGCGATCGGGCGAATAACTCGAGCAATGCCTTGTAAACCGATATAAAATGGTAAACGCCAGCCATAAAGCGACTCATCGTCGATTCGTATTGACAACAATTTATTGTTCTCTTATGCAATCGCCGTGCGCTCCTCTCGGAATGGTCACTAAAACATGTAACACCTCATAATCTTGCACAAATATTATCCGTGTCATCTGATACGAGTTAATGCCACAAGTGGAGAACATGAGCGCATGAAATTTTATTATGTTTCATGTAAAAAACGAACATTTTAATGCCTCATTTATTTATTCATTACTGTAATGAATTGGGTGGGTTCTACTTACGTTTCGCTGCTGCTCCAGCCAACGTCTGTCTGTCTGCCTGTCTGATCATCTTTTTATCGTCGTTTCTCTGCATATTCGTACATATTGTGAAATTTAAACGGAGATTATGTAATTTTTTCAATGCGTCGTCGTGACCGTTCGTTTGTTCTCTTCTTTCTGCGTTTCTTCATCGCTGCCTATGCGAAAACGTATTTCCATCTTTCTCTCATTAAACGTATAAAATCCAGCAACTAAATGGAAAGAAAAACGATGAAATCGCAGCGATACGTTGTTTGCCTCGGATGAAAGTATACAAAGCTCTGCATTGAGCTGGGCAATCAACGAAAAAAACATTCAAATGCAATTGTTCCATTCCACACACCACGCTGGGACTTTCTCATCGGGCTGCAGCTTTTTGCTGATATTTGCAGTTATCGAACATTTATTACTTATTTATTTTCTCAGCGCCAGGATTTCTCTGCACGTCTCGTTATGCACGCGATATGAACTTGTTCTCTTCAGTTGTTTGTTTGTTTGTTTGCCAGCTTGATTCAGTTACCTTGGTAACCGTACCAAAGTTACAGCTACAGGAATCTGTATTTTTTTTCTCGCAGCCGCTGATCACAACATGGCGATTCATTACGCGAAGAAAAAACATGGCACGGGGAGTGTTTTCGCTAAATGAGTCGCGAATTGGAAAACGCTCTCGAATTGGAATGTGCGCTACAACACATCCATGCAATATACGTTAATGAAAACGATGCTTGCCTGTGCTGCTGATCGTGCTGGGGCCGAGGCTGGCTGGAACAAGTAACAAACGCAGCAACAACCAACAACATTCGATTCAAAGGCCCATGAACAAACACACGCACGCCGAAGAAGTCTTCGCCGCACAGATATTACAGTCGGCCAGTGCAAGTACTCCGCACATTCTAAAAGTGAACGCCCAACGTATACAAGAGAAGCCTGCCTGCTGGCAGCAGGCGAGCAAGTCGCTCTCTCCACTACGGATGCAGGAGGACACACACCATAGAAAACTACCACATAAGCGGCGCAAGGCAGCGCCAACCATATAGGTGTCCTACTTTCCGAGCCAGCCTGCACCTAGCAGCATAGAAGTTGAGTAAGAATGCTACAAACGCACACATGATGGCCAAGCACTTTGCATTGCACCGTGCGGGATGCGTTCTGATGACGACGACGATGATGATGATGAATATGGGCAGTTATTATGCAAAGAAGCCGGGGTGTCGTACTTACGTTCGAATCAACGAATGCGCCGCATTCTTTCCGCTCGGCGATTGTTATTGTTAATCCATAAATCCAATGGGGCTGGTTCGGGTGCACAGCACACATGCACGGAGTCCTCGCGTTTTCATCCAGCACGCAATGGCACGGCGCGGCTCCTTCATTTACACGGCGCACATTTGCCCGTAGTCCAAATGCAGCAGCGGCAGACGGGCGACGACCGTACCGAATGGAAACAAAGAGATCCACTACCACTTGCGTCACATTTTTCACGGCAGCGTTCAGCGGCTCGCGCTCCCTTCGTCGCTGGCTGTTGTCTGGGCGGCCGCTTACGCTGAACGCAATGTGTGCACGCCGCTCATTTTCCGACGCCGTGCGTGAACGACGCCATTATTTGCAGGCGCGCGATCACCGATCGAAAATTGGCTTGTTTTTCCGCTTGCACACTGGCGTATATGGCCGTTCGTCGTCGTGTCGTGTCGCTCTTTCGGCTCGCGCACCGCAAACACATACACGACGTTCACTCGCCGTGCGCTTCTTCTACAATGCACGGACGGCCATTTTGTGGAAGACGTCGAAGACGCACGAGGAGCGCGCATCGAACGCAACTTCGCGCTGGATCGCCCTCCTTCGCTCCTGATGGCATTGAACTGATGCTCTTCTAGCACTTCTTTCTGCAAAGGATTTTTAAATATTAGCATTATTATTATATACATTTTGAAAACTTGCAAGTACTTCCGTATTCTCAATCGTACACGTAGAAAATATAATTCTAGTTCCTTAAAAATTTAAGAACGTAAATTTGACTTATAGGAGTCTCAATTAACGAGGTACTACTGTTGAATGTCATAATCGGAGAGGGAGTAATACGCCATTTTATTCCCTCGGTTTGAATCTTGGGGGTGGTTATAAAACCAACTCTCGTCAGACCGACTATACATGGGGAATAATGTGTGATTTTACTCCCGCCACAACCATGAGCATAACCAAGAAAATGATCAAGCTAGGGTAAAGAAACATGAAAGAATCTGAAAAATTGTTTATAACGGCAATTTTCTTCTTGATATGAACCACCTTGTGGCATCTATTATCGCAATTGAAAACTAGAATAATTTATGTAGGGACCTACATTGATTATTACGGCAGCACCTGTCTGAACTTGATTGAAAGTTTAAAAAAATGTTATCAAACTGAAATTACCATCAGTTAGTGCAAAGTAATTTTTCAAGTTCCGTTACAAGTAGCAGCTCAATTTGTGAATGAAATCACAAAACAACACACAATTGCTTTCGCAGAAGCTTATCTTTACCGGCACCGGAAATCCGAAGATTTCATTTTCAAGTTCGAATGTGTCGCAGTCGTCCGAGAGTATCGCCTCCCACAGTGCATGTTGATTGTCCGAACAATAAAGTTGTCTCCCAATTATTACGCCTAATAAGATGTTATTAATTAGCTCTGCATTGCCGATAATTTGCTACGTAATTCTTTACTTACCATCAATTAGCGCGGCTGCTGGTCGCGCAAATGGGCTGATTGCAACAGGTATGAAATCTGCACAGTAGTCTCCACAATCAACCGTAATGCATGTCACTGAAATAATTCTTCTGGTTGCAATAGGATGTGCTCCATTCAAGTTGCGCAATGGAAGAGTTCGCTATCGGTTCAAAACGGGCTTCGCTCACAATACGTGCAACAAAGGATTCATGTTGGCTGGTGAGAAGTACATGAAGTGCACGAATGGACGATGGGAGGGTTCGCCAGGCGTCTGCGTTCGTAAGTTGCCTCAATTTTTATACATTCCCTAAAATAAGCAATTGTTTTTCTATGGGCAAGGTCCTACATGCAAGAAAGCATCGTATCCAGTCAACGGATATGTGTTTCCATCTCATCGAAATGGCGTGCTCAACTTTTACTGCCAATCCGGGTATGAACTTGTTGGCACACCTACAGCTTTCTGTGATGGTGTCCAGTGGAGTACGCATCTACCTGTTTGCAAACGTAAGTTTGAAATTTAACTGCTAACAGTTGATTGTTAATGAAATTGATGATTACCTTTTCAATAGATAGTGACAAAACCGTATCCTTGAATTGCGATTTTGAGGATGTCGATATCTGCGGCTGGACGCATGATCTCAACCATAATTTCGACTGGATGCGGCATTCAGGACGCTCGAATACGGAACTTGAGACTGGTCCGCAATACGATCACACGTTCGATGTCTCCAAGCCGGGTCATTACATGTATATCTCGTCTTCATCGAGGAATCCCAATGATACAGCACGTCTCATATCGCCCGTCTACGGTGTTTCCAGTGCGGAGGCTAAAAACAACTTATACTGCCTCCAATTCTATTATCATATGTATGGTGCTAGCATGGGAGAATTGCGCGTTTACCTGAACTTTATTGGTCGCTCCGATTGGACCTTCAAGAAGGATAAGGCAGTCTTCAGACGTGAAGGCAATCATGGTGATCGATGGATCCGTGGATTTGTCTTTCTGGGAGAAATTGATGAAGATTTTCAGGTATGTGCTTCAAAACTTTGCGTTACGTTTCCTATTTAAACCGCCTAGAGGGCGCTTCGCCAGAACATTTAAAAGTTTCAAATTTTCGGATTATAATTTTCTTTCAGATTATCTTCGAAGCAGTACGAGGAGGAGATCTGATGAGCGATACAGCCATAGATGACGTTGAAGTAATTCCGAATTGTAATAACCTGGAGACTGAAACAAGCACGACGTATGTAAACACAGAATAATAATTACAATTTGTACATAAACTTACTTGTTCATTCTTGTAGGGAGGAAACGGTAACAGATGATGGCCTGTTCTACTTAACCGGGATCACATGTTATAATCGATGCCGAATGCCGGAAATGGATTCACCATATTCATGTTCCTGTGCATCAAATTGCTACGAATTAAATACTTGCTGCGGAGACTACGAAGCTTACTGCTTGGGTACATAAATCGATCGATGAATTTTGACGATCTTCATACATCTTTTTCCATTGCAGATGTTGATGGAACTTCTCTAGGGACAGAAACAACTTTTGATGAAGGAACAACTGAAGTAATAACTGATACCACGGAGGTATTACCTTCGAGCACATCAACTGTTGCGACAACAGTGAAACATAGCACCATTCTAACTACCTTGAAACATCTACATACTGAAGTTGAGGTATTGCCAACTACTTCAAGGAAAACCAGCACTCCTGAATTGGTTACTTCCCAGTCTACAGAGAGGACGACGCAGGAGGATGATATTGCTGATTGGATTCCTCCCACAATGAAGGATACTGAAAATTTACCAAAGGAAGAGTATAACATTAATATCGTGGAACCTCCATCTTTATATAACGATAATGTTGCTGTTGAGAAGTCAACTCCGAAAAATGCAAATCTTACCAAAATTGTGGTCATTACTGGAGGAGCCATTCTACTTGTTTTTCTTGGAGTATTAGTCGTCGTGAAGATGCGTCGGAGATGTTTCTGCAGCCCAATGCGTCGTTGGCATTCAGACGATTCGCAAAGCGATGTTCGTTTCTTGACAAGCGACGAAGTACTTGATTTTAGGTTAGCTACATCTACTCTGTGATGTTTAAAATTGCTTTTACTTATAATGCCAATGATATTAATGAAGTAATAAACTTACTTGATGGTAATACCAGTTATCATAATCTACAAAAAACAAAATACCACATTGCAAACTTTTAAATTTCAAATAATTGCCATCACTTTTGAAACTTTTTCAAAAGTTCTAATTGAATTTTGATCAAGTAGCTGTAGTGAAATGAAAGCCGCTCACATAAACAAATGCATTGTTTGCAAATCTATTAATCACATTCATTTCACTTGCCATCCCTTCATGTGAATTCTTTCGGCCAGGATTCCTCAAAATTTTCAGTAAATCAGGATTTCACCATCATCATGCGCTCAAGACTCCTCCAAGTGTGTCGGGCACTTGCCACTCGGGTACGATAATTATTTATCAAATTATAAATAAAATTACATGTATAAATAAAATTTCTTAATTGTTAATAGCCTCTGCTTCAAGTAACAGCATTAGTTAACCGCCCCGTGCTCATTGCCTCGCTAAAAACCTCGCCAAAAGCTGCCTTCGCTTGCCAGCATGTCACACCAATAATAGACATCGTGCCTGGTTATTCAAGGCAGCCGAGATGTCGTCACGGCTTGATTAATTGCGTGCGATGCAAGCATGGACGACGACACAGTAAGCATCGTCATCATGGACATAAAAAGCACAAGAAACGCAAGCCCAAGTCGCTGCCCTTCTACATGAAAGACTGTCCGATTAAGATCAAGAAGGGCTACATGAAGCCGTGCAAGACGCCGAAATATTGCCCGCCGAAGCCGTGCTGTCCAGAGTGCGATCCATGGAAGGGCACCCGACGTTCATGTGAGGCCAAACGCAAAAGGAAGGCGCTGAGAAAGAAGAAGTACGGTAAATGGAGGAAGACAACACCGTTCAAGAAGGTGGGATCATGTCCACCTCGATGTAAGAAGGAGAAATTCAAAAGTAAATAAATGACCGCATGAATAAATAATCCTGAAACATATTTACCAATTTGTTATTGCATTCGATGCTTTATCCTATTTTATAAGTTTGCTGTGGCGACATTTTGTTATTGCGAAATGGCTCCCAAAAACATTTCAGCAAATGGCGGACATTTCTACAATTTTGAACCACTGCGAACGTTCTAGCACAATAAAAAAAAACAAAACAATGATGCCTGTCTTTATATTAGGTTGATATTGAGGGAATTTTTACAATTACTTTTGAAAGTTTTAAAAGGGGACCTTTGGTGTTCTCTGCATTTTTTATTTTTGCTTGCATCTAGGATTAGAAAAATATCAAAGGACAGTGCTGCCCAAAGCCCAAAGATATTCTACCAAAACTTTTATGCAATTTTATGATGCCTCTTGGCTGTTCATTTCGCAAGCTAATAAATTAGCACTCTTCCGGATGGCGAGGCTGCTTTTTCCCCCTTCGCTTCTTATCGGTGCATTTCCGCTTCGGCTTAGTAGATCCTGGAGGACACTTCCTCGGTGGAGGAGGACAAGGTTTATTGAATCCCTTGTATCTTCTCGAATGACGCCCAGTGCAGTCATCGATGATCTTCTTCTTCTTCTTGCGTTTCTTCAGCAGAAGTTGGATTTGGGGCAGATTGTCATGCTGGGGTATAATGAGCCATTTTGAGACCAAATCCGGTGCCAATGGAGTAATGCGCTGCACGATGGGAGTGGGCTGCAGGTGTTTTATGGCCACCATCCGCAAGGCTGGTGGTTGTGGGACCGTGACACGATTTGCACATGATGTCATCAAACGAACAGGCTGCGAAAAATGAAAGTAGGTTAAAATGGGGCCCTCAGAGAAGCCCTAAATCTCTTACCCGACATGTTCGCGATGTGTAGCTGAGCAGCGCATTGAGTAATTTACTCCGCATGATCGAGCGTTACAAAAATTTGGTGGTACACAGATGGAAATGTAACAAGAAATTTGGAATTTTGAAGAGGCAATGGGATCAAACACCGACACGATGAAGGGGCATGGCTCTCTGATGCTGTTGTATCAAACACAATTTTCGTTTCCGTAGGGATATCCCAATTGTTTTGCAATTCCAAGGCCCTTGCGATTATTAACTGCTTTCAATAATTTATTGAACATCTGTATCTCATGCACATAACTGATATGAAATATAAAGGTGTATCAAAAATAGTGATACCAAAATAGTATTCAAGGGATCTTTTTATAAAACAAAAGTAACAAATGGTCATTAGTTACCAGTCAATCAATTGGTGGTTTTACATTCCTCTGCAACTTCAAGGTTTTGCAATTTGTCAGCAACTTTATCCACAGCACTTGAATCCTCCTCTTTGGTGGCATCTGCTTTAGCTTCAATCTCCTTTTTATCACCAGTGCTCTCAGGAATGTTTTCTGTATTTTCTTCATTTTCATCACTATCCTCATAAACAAAATCTTCCTCTTCTTCAGCCTGACCATTGTACAATTTGCATTCCTCCTTCACATATTTCTGTGCATCCAGGAAAGTTGTCTTGAATTGATTGGCAACTAAAAAAATGCATATTAAAATGCTGACTACTAAAAATATCAAAAATCTTACATTCAACAGTGCCAAATTTAATTGCAAAGCATTCACTCTGGACTTCCTCATATGTGAAATCAGCTGGCGATGTATACACAAAGACGCGATCTTGTCCTTGCTTAGGTTTCAACTCCATCAGGGGTGTGATGAAATGATTTGCACAAACCTTCAGCGTTTTGTCACGTCGCATCACAACGCGGACCGTCTTATTTGTAGAATGTTTCAGCATTTTCAGTTCACCTGTGCCGCGTTCCTAAGGACCCATCATATTAGAATAATGCAACAATTAATTTGCTAAGAAAAAATACCTTCCATTCTGGTACTGTGCCACTTCGATCAAATCTATACAACTTGGCTCGCAGCTTCAGTATTTCCTGTTCATCTTCTTCATGTGTGGGAACATCTACTTCTGGCAATTGGACAATGGGGGTGAATTGAGGATCGTATTCGACGTCAGATCCTTCATTGACGGTCGTTTTATCACCGCTTTCCTGCGAAAATAAGCAGGAAAGGCAAAATTGAATTATAACGATAAAACTTAAATTTGGAGGTTATCCAATAAACACACTGAATTATCTTCGGATTTAAGAAAAAGTCGAATAATTACCTCTGCAGTCATTATGTTGGTTAAATTATGGGCAATGTGAGATTCCAAAAATCATGAAAACGAATCAATTTGGTGTGGATGATTGATATTTTGTGCAAATTGAAAGCGTCCTAAAATTGAATGACACGAGAGACAAGCTGCAGACTTATTGTTCGAGACGCCATCTACAGGCCGACAATAATTTCCATTAGTAAACGCGCAAAACAAAGTTTCAAAGAATGGAAATTTTCTAGTAGGAAAGTTTAAATAAGTATTAAAAGTATCAACAACATGCAAAAGTTTGTTTACAACTGCTCTCGTTTGTGTGTGTCTTTATCTGTTATAATAATAGTCCATCATACAGGTATAATAATGTCTCTGTGCAAAAGTTGATAACAATTATGAATAACATTGATATTATAATTTGTTTTACATTTATAGTACGGCAAATATTTAATTATTTGAGGAAATGAAATTAATCTCAATTAAGTTTCAATCAAATTACGTTGAATGCTGCCAGATTGCACATGTCGACATGAATGTAAATATTGTTTTCCAACTATTCATTAGTATAAGTTGTTTTTTATCCTATAGATATTGTACACCGTTTATAATAATTCATCATCTTTCATAGCTTATTACATACATGTCATAGTAATATATTGTAGTTATTAACATAAATATATATTTTGATAAGATTTACTGCTCGGTTTCATGTAAAATGTGTTCTTCGCGCTTCTAGGCGACATTTTCATATTTGTATTGTTACACTAAAAGGGGAAGTGAATGAAATTGCCAGTATATATTGAAAGGCAACACATTTCATAACAATTTTTCAAGTGATCATTTAGCCATAGAATAACATAAATATAATATTTTATAGCATAACAGTATTAGTTCGTTTATTTCATTTCATCCTAACGAACGACGCTAACGGTTTGTCAGCGTTTTAGCGTTTGTATTGTATTTATGTCTAGTGTAATCAATTTTTGGCAGATACAACCACAATTGCGCCGTGTTTGGTTATTACCTGAAGAACGGTTACGCTAACATTGTATGCCAACATGTATATCTGAGTTTAGCTTACAAAATATACGTGCTAATAATATAACAATTTCAAGTGTTATCTTTTGTTTGCGCTTTTGATTAGCCCTGCGATAATCACAGGAAGCTACGCGTCATCGCAGTGAGAATGAAACGTTTTTATCACCGCTCGAATTTACGTTTGCCTGCCGTTTTGAATAGATTTACGCACTAATGACAGATAAATAATGGTTTAGAATCAATAATCATATAAAACACGTACAAAAAATACTTATCAATCGAATGAAACAATTAGATATACAAAAATATGGCACAAAAATAATGTTATATAAATACATTCGTTCACTAAATTTTATTCCTATGGCGCTCGGCTGTTTATCTGCGCTTCTTGTTCGTCGTACGTGATTATAGACTGTAGTTAAGCATCATTTATATGAATTTTTTGTTATAACGTATAATAAATGCAGTATATTTAACAAACAGTTAAATCGTAAATGATATTATAATATATAGATAGATTAATGGGTTATATGCCATCTATAAAACAGTCTTTACAAAATATTCTTTGCCATAAAGATTTCCTTACTTATTAGTTAATATGTATTTATATGTAATGTGTTTTCATTCACATTCTAAAACGTTAGTTTTGAAGCAATAAACGCTTTTATATCATCATCATCGTTCTGGGTACGTTACTAAAGTTGCATTTGCAACGAGCACAAAGTAACAGAGATATTCTACCTCAACCGGACATCTTTTATCGTCCGATTTTGTTTTAAATTTGGTAGGGCGGGGGTTCTCTTCAAATACACATTATTGCTATACACCAGGATTGTAAATCGATAACAAATTAATGTCGAAAGTATCATTTGGTTTCTAGATACGAGTATTCTAGAGACTGTTTTCTCGTCTACCTATCAAGGTAGCCAGCGATCGTTATTATGTTTAAGATGTGCGATACGACATTGCGAAAGAACTTGTTATCAACGATTAAAGCAGACGCATAATTTTGCGATTATGCCATCCCATACAAGGTGAATGTACGTTAACGCTTGTGCTCTATCCAAGTGATTAAGGCGCTGGTTTGTATGACATGATACGTGTCATCCATGAACATGTTTATAAAATGTAGAAATTGATTGTATCTCTTGGAATTTCTCCGTCTAGAATGATTTAAATAAGATTGAAAAAATACGTGACGTTTTCGTAAATTGCCTACGCTATTTATGAGGTTTAAACTGCGTCGGTAATTATGACTGACGGGTGGCCGTGAAGGGAGGAAGAGGGCACACCACTCTCATATCTCATGAATATTCAATTCTTTGAATATTGCAAATCGTTCGGAACACGAGGACGCGTGCAAATGCGAGTGGTGCATGGGGGCAGCACCAATGAAAGGATTCGATCCAACAAAGCCAACCAAGAGGACAGAATTTTATCGCTCCAGGTCGTCAGCCGAACGTCTCCAAAAGGTGATCCTCTACGTTCTAAATGATAAGGGAAAGAAGTTCATTTTTTGTAAGTCTGCATAAGGGGAGATGGCAGGGCACCGTTATAACCCACGACTGTCTGAGACAATCGCGCGTTATGATGGTTTCTTTTTAAAAGTGCCACTGCGACCTCCCCTGGTTGTCTCATTCGGCCGGCGTAGTGCTGCTCGACGCCCATCGATCGAATTCAATTCCCGAATCGGGACTGACGCCGATCTGCGCCAGCGGCGACAGGAACTCGGAGTGCTGACTGCACTTGCATTCGTTGCCGAGGAGGCCGCAATTGGGGCACTTGCGTCGATGGTGCGACGACGTGCCCGACGACTTCTTCTGGCGCTGCTGCTCCTGCCGCATCTGCTCCAGTTGCTCCATGAGCGGCTGCGGGTTTTGCGAGGAGACGTCGAGTTTGAGCTCCTTCTCGAAGTTGTACAGCTGCTGCATGAAGTGGAAGTTGGGCGCAATGTTTGACTTGCAGGCGCGCACCACGTTGAAGGCGTCGTTCAGCTTCAGCGAGCACTTGTACATCAGGTAGGCGACGGTGATGGTCACGGAGCGGCTGATGCCGGCGAGGCAGTGCACCAGGATGCCCTTTTGGTTGTTGCGCGCCTCATCTGCAAAAATATCGGTGTAATTCAACGACATCCATATAAAAGTAGGCAAGAAAGATGAATAATTATGGGCGCATAATGGAATTTGGAGGTAAACGGCGACGCTTTTACGCTGATGGGAATTTTTACGACCGCTCCCCGTTGGGTGCTGGTCGCATAAAGCGCGCAGGCGGGCAATCCATGCCGCCACCCTCAACTGGGCCAGTATCTGTGAATGAAACTTTGTTGACCTAGATAATTCTAGTCATTCATGTCTGCTGAATGAAGCGCCCCCGCAAAGGCGCATGCTGATGCGGGGGCGGCAGCGACACGCGCGCACCAAGTGCGAGCGAGACCGTCCGCTTCAACCCTTGGTGCACACGCCCGTTCGCCTGCCTGTCAGCCGTTTTCGAATACAATAACGCCCACACGGCCCGATTTCGCCCCCGCGTTCGCCTCTGCATCTGCCACCCTCGCAACGGCGGGCGGAGGGCCGCCAACTGAAAGTCTTGCGTTCCCAGAGAGGCGCTATCGATTTTCGAGTTGGCGGGTCACCGTTCTCAATGCCGTTTCGCTGCTGGATGGCTGCGGCCTCGTCGTACACCCCCGCGTTTTTTGCCAGACGACACGCTCAACCGCCCCCACGGCCGATTGCGCGCTGCCGTTGAGTGCGCCCAATTTTAGCACGCAGGCGAATAATATCCCCCGGGCACACGGCTTACTCGCACGCGCGCCCATGTAAAATCCAAGAGAGAATATACCAAAAAGCGGTTGCGCCCACGCACGCTCGCCGATCAAGCAGAAAGTAAACATTTTATAAATGGCTTGCTCGTTGAGCGTTCGCAATGCGAGTGGGCGGCTGGCTGACAGCTCTGAAGGGGTTGATGTTGGGGGGCGGTTTCTGGAATGCATCGAGCGATAGAGCATGCCGCCTGTCTGCTTTGCCGCCACTCGGCTTATTCCAGCATGAAAGCCCCGGCTTTCGTTATGAATCACTGGAATCGCTCAATGAATAGCTGGAAATGTTGCGCAGCTACTGGTGCAATAATGTAGGCCGCAGCTTGAAAGGCTTACCTATGAATGCGATGGCTTTCGGAAAGTATTCGGCGAGGTTCTGCGACCAATGGTCAGCGATTGGAATCTGCATGTATTTAATACTGCCCACATCTTGGAATACGTTTGGTAGATCCGGAGTTACATTCAGCACGTACTGCAAAAAAACCTCATTGTAGATATCATTGATAGGGAAATTACAGTGCAAGTTAAAATTGCATCCCTGTGTAACGTAATAGTTACAAGGATACCATGCAAATATTTCTAAATTATGACACATAATTTTGTTTGTTTTACATGCGAATAGTTAATTTTAGTCACTGAAAACACAAACATAGAGTGCAGGATTATAAACTGCAGCATTTCTGGTTTAAAAATGGCGTTTTCATGTATACATTCATACCTCAATTCCATGTCGAGCTAAAGCCTGGCTATCTTCACTGTTTGCCGCATTACCCAGATATAGATACGGCAGGATCTGTACTGGGAATTCCTTGTCGTCCTCCATACCTGCCGAAAGCAATGAATAAATAAGCGTTTTCACAGGAACTCATTCGTTTGGAATGGTCCAGGTCAAAAAAATGGAGGAAATCTTTAGCCGTTCTCATCAAAATGGATTGGGATTGACTTCTATGTCGTATTTCTATTTTGGCATTGATGCCTAACGGCATTAATCATTACCCAATGAGCTGTCGCATCGATCATCCGTGTCCGAGCTTTCGGTGGAGCTGTTCGCGGCTGAGGAGAGGCTGCCTCTGGAATGCGAAACGGCCGAAATGCGTAGCGAGCGCAGCCCCATCAGCGGCAGCGGCTCGACGACGTTGCCTCCCGGCTGGTCTGCGCCGGCGGTCGCCTCCAACTCCTGACAGGAGTCGCACCATTCAGGGAACGCCGCCCGAAAGCGGCTGAAGCCGTCTGCAAATGCAAAGCGCGTTAGTTATCAGTGTCGAGCTGGGGGCGGGAGGTGCACGTGAACGCTGCAGCTCATCATGATCAGCAAGAGGGCATACACGTGCTGGCAAGCGCACGTGCGCGTCTGCGGCCGAGCTGCATCTAGCCGCCCCCACAGCCAGCAGCTCCGCATGTATCTATCACCTTGGATACATCTACAGCTCCACAAGCACCACCAACGAACGGGCAGGGCACATGTAATTTGCTTGCGCGTGGTATTGATTGTTTTCCAATTGGTGGGCCATGTGCGCGCCCCCAGGTTTTGTTCGCGGGGCATTCAAGAAATGGAGCTAATCATGAATAATATTTTAACGACTTCCAGGCCGCATCATGGCAAGGATTCATTATGCATGAAGCTCGAAGGGGGTTTCCTGGCGAGAGTGGGGCCCGTTGCCGGGACGGGAAATGCTGCTGCTGGTGATTATAGCAGCCTCCGCGGCGGCGGCTGGACCCGGAGAGCGGTGAAGGTCGCGGGGGGAGCGCCAGCCTGAATCAGACCTACTTTCTCTCCTGGTGGCGGCTGGCTGCTGCAGCCAGTTGCTAGGCTACGCGGCATTCCGCCGATTTATTGGGGGCGAATGGTACCTGTTGTTGCGTATGGATTCGTGAAAATGTATGCCAGCTCACAATCAATCCGGAAAAAAATTGCAAAGATCATTCTCAACGATACACTAATTTACCTGCATTATGCAAATGCTTCTTCAAAGTGTATTATTCTCTAAAACTTTCTTTCCATTATATCACTGAGATTCAATTTTCTTGCACGGAAATTAACAATAAATATCTTGAGATTTGAGACATAACCTAAAAATATTTTGAATTATTCGTTGAGGGAGTAATGAGATATTAATGCAGAGGGCCACCAGAGGGCGCATATGCAGCACATGTAGTCGGACCGCTGGAATTTGGTTTTTATGGCTTTATATCTATGAAAAATGATGTTTACCAATTAATCTGTGCCATTTGATAAGATATGTTGCAAGAGTCAGCGTTTTAGCGTAAGATAACAGCAAAATAATTGTGCTGACTGAGACAATATCCCAACAATCGATGGAATAAATCTGAACAAATGAACGCCGGCTGTTCACCGCCAACCTCATACTCTACAACTGTGCAAAAGTGAATAACAAAAACAGGAAACGCCAAATGTACCATACACATCTTACGTTTTTTAATGTGTAAAATAAATATACGATGGCCAAGCTATAAATAAATATGACAGGCGCCGGCGAGAGTAGAGTGTACTCAAGCACATACTGCCTGTGATTAGCGACGATGATTCATTATCTTAATTTTCATCTCGAATGAATGAAACGGCGTGTACTTTGGAGCGGATTCCAGCGGGCAAAATAAAATTCAAAGGTGTTTCATTCATTGCCCCCCGAACCAAACCGTCAGCGATGTGTATATTTGTATCTCCATACGGCGTGCCTCCTGCTGTCGCTTCGCGGCAAAAATTTTATAAAAATACATGCACTTTAATACTGGCGATGCTTTACATGTAACGATTTCCTGTTTCCAGCGTGCATCATCCGCACTTATTATTCGTTTTGAAGCTGGCCGCGTGAACGCCAAAACGCTAGACAGATGCACTCGCTGATAACATTTGGACAGATATTTCAATTGATAGAGCGTTCGTTCGCCATCCTCAAAAGGCTGGCTAACCTCGAAGTTGTTTTTGTTTCGTTTTCAGTCTCCATGCAGAAATTTATAATTGTGCGGTTTTTGTTTTGCTTTTTTTAGTTTATGGAACTAGTAGGCGTCCACTTTAGTCGATGTCATTCGTGCTAATCAAGCAATTAACCTTTTGGCGGCAAGGCAGCTGTGAAAAATGAGAATTGATGCACGCGACAAAACGAGATTAAGAAATGACAAGGGAAAGCGAGTGGAAATAAATGAGGAACGTCAACAGGCGCGATTGCTGACTGAGAAAGGCCAGGCACGAATAAGTAACAAACACGCTGGTATGAATGGAATGAATGAATGGAGTGAGTATCGAAAATATTCCAAGTGGCATGCGATTGACTAATGACACTGCCGCACGATGAGATCATTTTCGTGGCTCATTCGATATAGTTGTCGGTAATCAATTGTAGCACAGGAAATCGACTCAATTTAAAAGATTAAAATTTTCGATTGATGACTGCTTACAGCGCCACTTTGTTTAGTACCAGAACTAAGATCATTTCATTAGATAAGAAATGATCATTTTTATGTCGGTTTTGTTTTCATCAAAAATTGTAAGAAATTGGTCAAAGTTTGAATTATGACTATCACTAATGAAACAAAAACATAAAGTGACTTTAAATTATTACCCAATTATTAGGATTGCATACAACGCCATTGTGGTCAACTTCGGAAGTAATTTCAATGTCACAAAATGTTTGGTAATTTCCATTCGAATTAGACACGTGCCCAAAACATGATAAGTTCTATGTAAATAAACTACAGTGAAAATTATTGCATATTTGCATATATGAGGCATTATTTTGAGTCCTAAATGTTCAAAGCAGTCCGGCAGCGTTTACGAGCGTTCTAAATACGTCATTTCAGCTCTTTGAAGCTACAAAATCAAGCAGACAAACTACTACCGAACAAGCAGGAATTATTATTCTTATTTTATAGCACAATCCATTCATTGATTCAACCAGACCGCCAAACGCCCGATGTAGTCATCGTTTACGAGTTCAGTTAATGAATACACAGCGCGCTTCGATCGTAAACAAATTATCAATGAAAGTTTCAGCCAGCGAACGAATATGATTGGGCTTATTATTGCAAGTTTGCAAGGTTTCCGTTTTCCCTCACGAAGGTGGAATGAGCGGGCATTTTTTGTTCGTTACTGTTTTCGGTCGATTCTTTCCTAAGTGCCATCCCACGCGATCGGCATTCAACCCGAGCGCTAATGGCGAAAGGAACGAGAAAAAGAGGCGAAAAAGCGAATTGCCGCACATAAAAACACACGCCATCCGGGGCAAACGCTGTTCAATCCGAATGCAATAAAACAAGCGCACCAAGTAGGCACAAATAATGCGCAGGAGGAGGACGAGAAAGAAAAACGCAAACGCACCAGGCAGCACAACATCCATAACCCAAGCCGAACGACCAAACCGGCCGCCAGAGAATAATCAAACTCAACGTATATTTGGATGATCAGCCCACGCAATTTATACGAACGAGCGTACACATTCATAACGACACATTCCGCTTCCAGCCAAGTTTCACGCAGCCAAATGAAAGCTGCGTTCGTGCAAATGCATAAATATTGCCATTTATTTGTTTATGGCATTCATTTATCCAGCAAATATTTGATCCATCATCAGGTAATTCATTAAATTCAACTAATTAAAGATATGTGATATTAGCAGCCATTTTGATTTATATAACAATTACTTGATAACTAGCAATTTCATTAATAACAATAAATGTTGACAGGATTTCAAGCTATGGACGCAATGGAATGCCGAACATTTCACCGAACAACAATGTAACCAAGCAAGAAAACCATCCTACGCATCCACAGCAACGACAGCGTCAGAATTCAAAGAAATACCATCCATGGAGCGAACGATGTAAAAACGTTGGGAACGAAATACAAGCCCAGCCGACTCGCATTCGGATGCCCCGCGTTCGTTTGTTAGTTAGCTGGTTCATTCGTCCGTCTCTAGCGGAAATCTGTGAAGGATGGGCACGTAACGACTTCCTGGCCGCGCTCGGCATCCATACGCATAGGTATCCAATAAGAAGCCTGGGTAAAAAGACGATCACAATCGCGATCACAGCGCGTCAATGTAAATAAATATGCATGCGCATTCACAGAGCGATAATCTATTCAATTACAATAGGCAATGACCTTGAGGTATAAACTTGCACTTCACATTTGTGTAAATTTGAAGCCGCCTATCGGGAGATATACATACATTCATAAATACCTAGAAATCTAGCAATAAATTTCCGTGACGACACCAACAACGAATGTAATTAAAAGTTAAGTAACGTCTCGTTGTCGAGGCTTTCAATGAAAAGCGGCATTGCACGAATACAATAAACAATAGCTAGAAAACCAATGCCCGACGAACTATTGACGGAAACCGCTGAGGAAGAGCCGCCGAGAATGTTGTTAGTTTAGCACAAATAGGTGAGAAACTAATTACGATCTCTATGAATATGAATAAAGTCAGTTCGCATGGGGGCACAGCATGCACGACTGGCGTGTGTATCTTGCCATATACGCGTGTAATATGTAATAATAAATAAATCCATTCGCTTGGTGAATGGAAGACAACTCTCTGATGGGAGGAATGAATGAATGAATCGTGCGCGTGAATTTACTCGGTTTTTAAGTAACGGTTGCGGCATTCTTACTTGTTGTTGTTGTTATTAGTGTTACTCGACTTGTTTTTTCGTTGTTTCATCGAGTATTACATCAACGTCCGCAGTCGCGTATAATCGCATGTATTTCCATTTCATTCAGAATTGATAGGGAATATAAATACCCGACGTGCATCTGATTACATTAGATATTTATGCTATTATTACAACCCGGTTGTGCAGGTGAACTTTTCACTCAATTGGAACGAGTTTTCATTTGTCTCGATCGATGTTTTTGCGCTCGAGAAGCTTCCTGGCACGTCGGCGACGGCAGCAAACACGGTATGGTGTTGATGTTGATTCATTTTCATTCCATTCGGAGCGATAAATTAAACAAACGCCGGAGTGCACGACGGATATCCTCTTTATATGCGATGCGCGCGAGACTTCCACTTTCCGCTTCATCATTTGCGCCAACGTTTTGGCCACTGCAGTAAATGACTCAACTGTAGCCGGGGAAATGCCAAAAATAATCGATTTCGATTGTGTTATTTGCCTAAAACCAAAATATTTATTAATTATAACACGATAGAATAACCTATTTCATCAAACCGAGGAGGGAGTAAAGACTTTATTCCCTCTACAATATGACAACTTAAAATTTTGACATTCGATTACTAGAATGCTGACCTTGAACAATTGACAGATGTCAGTTTAGCGTCCCTTGTCAACAACAACGGAAACAAATGTACAACGATTTTAATTTTGCATTTTATTTTTGCACCATCTCCAACCCTAACCATGGGCACGCAAAGTGCAAGTGGAAGTGCTGATGTTCACCGAACAGAAAACTGGGCCAATGGAAGGAGGAAGAGAGATGACTATCGATTTTCATTATTACATAAAACATACCGAATGAACGAACCGAGCATACACAGCACACGGAACGGATCCCCACGTCGAGGACTCCTTGTGCACACCATATCCGGGAGTTCGTTAGTAGCATGCAGCGTCCGTTTTCAGCGTCTGCCCCTTTCTTCACATCCTTCGGCTCCCACGGCATATTCGCCCAAGTGTGAACATCATAGAGCAGGAAATCCCATTCCCATTAGAAGGAACGGTCATTCGTACATGCTTGAAATATGCCTTGAATTCCAGCGAAATTCGCGCATGACTCAGCGCAAAATGTAAACGCGCGACCGATTGCCGCAATAACATCCAAATTCCGAGAAGAAATCCGTCATCGTGCTTTTCATCGAACAGCCATGATGTCTACAAAGTGCGAGTAAACAGAAAACCTTTACATAACATTCTTCAAAGGCTGCAGGTGAGCTCCGTCGAGTTTTCTAACTACGGCTGCAATTTAATTGCAATGAATGAATTGAAACTGTTTCAGCAACGAAGCAAACAAGTGGATGCAAGATGGGGCAATCAAACAGAAAGAGAGACGGCTTGAGTGTTGGTGGCATGTCACCCACACAGCAAGTGAATGGCAGCCTGGATTCGCACAATTCATCGGGCACGACGTTTGCGCATCGAGACGGCTGTATGCGTGCGAAATGCACCTGTGGAGCTGGTGCATACACGCCACGAGTAGGGCGCCCGATCGCAATGCACACGCACCCATCAAGCGCGAGATTGCTCCAATTAGAGCCAGCGTCCAAGCGCGCGATTCTCTCTGTGACGAAATTACGCGCTCGCTGCCGTTGTTTACTTTCGTCAGCTCGAGCGAACATGTGCGCTGCGTGGGCACCGCGTCGAAACGCGCCCGCAGTGTACTAACCTTCCAGACAAACAACATGGCATCCATCTTGGCTGAGCCTCCGCAGCAGCACGCTGACGATCGAATCGCTGAGATGCTGCTGCACGGTGCACAGATCGTTGTACAGCACGAAGAGGTTCTCCTTGTACGTGCTGCAGATCTTCTGCTTCAGCTCGCGGCACTTGATCGTCGACGCCAGCTCGATCTTGCCGGCGGCGAGGCGGCGCAGCATGATCGACGGTATCGAGAAGTTGACGGCGTCGCGGATGTGCAGCTCGCTGTACTCGTTGCTGCTGCGACAGTCGAGGATGACCAGCCGCTTGGAGTCGCGGCGCAGCTCGTCGAGCAGCCATTCCTTCGACACGAAATTGTAATCAGCTGTCATCGGCATTGTGCCCCGGGCTGCCGCATGCGTCCGCTCAGAAAGCTGCCGGAGATGCTGCCGCTGCTGCTGCGCGACGAATTCGCATCCAAGTTGACCCTTCTCCGCGAAGCACGCGCTGCGACTTTGTTTACAATATCCCTACTACCGAAGAAGCAAATGCACACTCAACTGCTCGCACCGTGCAACATGACGACGAGGAACACCAATTGTTTTTTGACCTGGGGCGCGTGCATCAATTCCTCCACGGGCAGTCACTCCTCCAACCAGTTACCATTGCGCGTTTGGAGGTTATTGTCGAAGCGGACAATCCCATGCAGAAGACCCTTCAACGCACTCTCGGCTGATGTTCGTCTATTGGCACGCGAACGCACAAATATCACATGGCATGCGTGCAGTCAACAGGCAAATGCGATCGCCATTGACGTCGTCTTCGACGGGTCAGCGTTCAACAACCGCCTCCACGCAGTTCTACAACAAAACAACACAACGGCGATGCCAGCAGATACCTCAACGCACAACCGAACCCAAACCAGCCCGAACTCCGAATGAATGCGCTGGAACGGCTCGCGGCTGGCTCGCTGATGCTGCTGCCGCGCTACGCTGGCGACGCCGCTGAATCGATGCGCACCTGTGTTGGTTGGAATATTGAATACATGGCCTATGCGGACTCCTCCAACACATGCAGGCCTCGCGAGCGGGCGCTCCACGGAACAGTGTTGCCTAGTTCCGAAGGCGAGCAGCGTGGGGCCAATCACGACGCCGCTACGTCATTTCATTGATGAACTCTCGGTGCTCCGCTTTGCGCCTCGTCGAAGGCTTTCTTGCGCGTTTTGTTGTAGGCGTTCGCTGAACGTATGTTCGCGGCACTAGCATTCAGAGTTATGGAACTTGGAGCTCGCTTGTCGAGGATAGGTTCGATTTGAATGTAGCGTGGGTGATTGGAATGGAAAAGTTGGGGCGCCCGATTAGAGAAACAAGCGTACACGTGCAAAGATGAACGAGTTGCCTACATTTATTGCTGGGTTATTTGTTGGCGCCGCAAAGATACATGTGCTTTTTGTAAAATTGCCCGATGTTTTCCGGGACAGCATCGCAATTGCATCGGGGCGTATCGCCGCTAAAAGTACAACTTTGAGAGATAGTTACAAAGGGATTACCTTGATGATTACTTATCAGCGCAGCACGTCAAAGACTTGGCAATTCTTGCGTGTAGTTTACGCGCCATTGTGGCGCATTGCGTTTCCAATTGGGGTGGATAATTGCATAGTTGAGCGGTGTCGTCGGTTGATTCTTCGAAAAAACTCGGCGCACATGAACAAATCGTATTAGATTCGTTTTGCTGAAAAGATGAATTTTAGTTAATAATGTTGCCATGTAGGGGGCAGCACCTACCGGTTGGGATTTCAAAGCTTTGCTTTCAAAATAATGTTTGTATTTTGAACAAACAACACAATTTTCTGCGTGGTGATCTTGATTACTTGTACATCGCACTACTGCAACAAGATAGAATTTCAGAATAAGAATATTATTATTCATTTTGGTATACCTTTACTTGTAGTTGCAGGTACTCGTAAATCTTTATAGCAAACTCTGCGAGGCGATTCGGAACGCTCATTTGAAACTTTTCGTGGAGATCGCGGTGTTTCATCACGTCGTTCTTTGCTCTGGTCCCTGCATTCTTTGCAACTAACAAATTCTTAGATTAATTGACAATCATATTACTGATAGATCCATCAAACCATATTAAATCGGTATCCACTTTGCGTACAGCAAACGATGGACGTTGTACGCGATTGCAGCAAGTTTTCGCTTTGTGATGGCAAACTTTCGTGTGACAAACTGGTCGTTGCCGCATAGTTGCACATTTTGTTTGCGGACAATTCTTTATTGCAGTGATAAACGTAACACTACACGGTTTGTTCTTCTCGCGAACATCCTCCTCTTCGTGCGCATTGTACACCTTATCCTGGATGGTCGTTTTTGTCGAGACTTCAATTTTGGGTGCCAATATTCCCTGCAATTTCGCATTAAATTATTGAATCGATTACTTGCTACGGTTGCGTACCGGGAAGGTACACATTGGCTCCATAAGTAGGTCGATTTCGGCGTTGCGTGTGGAGGATTTGCGTGTTTCCGGGAACAAAAGCTGTGCCAACGATGTCTGAAAGGTCGCAAGAATAATGCCGTCATCGTCGCATGATTGCCATTGGACCATTTCGATATAAAGCATTTCTTTATCTGTAATGTAATTAAAAATTGTAAATTAGTTAGCCTACAATTGTTACGGTTGCTTACTCAATAATTTTTGCAAAGCTCCCAGCCGCCCAACATCAAAATACGTTCGGCTGAAAATGAAACGTTCCCCGATCGTTATGGGAAACGTTGGAGGTGCTGGATGGGTTTGGACATTGGAGCCCAGCATCTGTACCTGTAGAAAAACCATTCCTTTGGGGCACAACCATACTCCAGGACATGTTATCTACAAATTACAAGATTACAATATGCTTATGCGATATGTCGTTAAAGACTTACTGCTTGGATGTTAATCTCAACTTGCACAAGAAAAGCTTTTCTGGGCATAATTTAAATTTAAGTCGCCAGGGTAGAAAACGGTAAAAGTCAGGTATAAATTAACATGATTATAAAAGTATAAATAAAAGTAAATTCCAGGTATAAATAAATGGGCGACTTTTGAGGGGTTGTTGCAATGTTATGTCATCGTCAGTGCACCGACACGGAACAACTGTTTGTCATCCATGATGACGTTGCGTTACATACAGCAAGAATGTTTGTATTCGTCTTTCATAGTTGCCAGGATCCTTAACTAAATTGCCCATAAATAGGTTGCTTATAATGAAGTGATGAATTCACCAGGCATGGAGGCATTGACTTCTTAGAACGCAACAATACAATTAATAGTTCAATATTGGAAACATTTCCTAATTTATCATTTATTACCCTCTTTTTTTTACTCTTTGTTTGGTTTGAATTATATATATCTGGTGCGTAAAATGCAATCATTGACCTGTGTGCTCCATAAAGAAATACGATTTTGTACAAAATAAAAGAGAAAACCATACATCTTCTCATAATGAACAGACTAGAATGCATGTGTAAAGAATACAAAATTGATACGATGACGGAATGAAATGATTACTGTAAATTCTATCAAAAATGATCTAAAATGGCGGTGCCATTTAAGCGTTTTGAACGCTATTAACTTGCTAGATTATACACCTAATGGACAATTTCAAGTCGTATATTGGCATTAGATTTATCTGTCCTAACATCTAACACATCGCCTCACGTTGTTGGACGAAAAATGGTTGTATAGGCTGGGCTAAAATGCTGAGGATCACACACAACACGCACACATGAGGTCCAGTTTCTATATGGCGGGGTTTTTGGATGGATACAAGTATAGATTATGCTTGAATTCGCCGATGTTGCGAATGAAGTATTCTTGGGTGACTTTTTCGTTCCATTCCCTTTGGGTGCCGAGTAATTCCAAATTATACACCGACTTTGATTCTTCTAACTTTTCCTTGGATGCACCTAAAAGCCCAATATTATTTATGTATATTGAGAAGTCATGATTGTTACCTTGGGAATCTCCTGTACCTTGATCAGGGCAATCCTTTGGCGTCTTGCAGCCCATCACCTGAACGGAAAGCTTGCGAAGATTGCTCTTATTCCCATGCATGTTATGATCATCCCAGAATTTACGAATGTCGCTTCCTCGCAGTTCTTCGATTGCTTTAATCTCTTGTTTGAGTCGATCGAAAACATATTCGCGATTTGTGATTTCGCTCCAGTTGCGACCGACTTCCTCCTTCAGCAGAACGTCCGAAATTTGCTTGACCTTGATAAGGTCACGTTTGAACTGGTGAAACTTCTTCTCGGGCATTTTTTTCAAAAACTTTTGCACGTGCCTGACGAACGCTTCAATGCGTTGGTCGATATGTTGGGTGGTATATTTAGCAGCTTGGGTATTCACTGTAATTGAATATCCAAGAATTCCGTATGTATCCCGCAAATTGCAGTAAACGTTATAGCCAAGTTGTTCTTTGGTTCGTAGAATATCGAAGAGAGGTTCCTCAATTATCATCTGAAATTTTTATAGAATTATTTCAATTTCTTTTAAGAAAATAACTACATGTAAATAGTTACCATTAGAATTTCGATGATAACATGCGTCTTGATATTGAAAGGTCCAGCCTGATAGTAATTAGTGATATAGGAATTTGTGTCGTTCTTATTAAATGATTGGCATCGCAGACAATGCTCGCTGGTTGGCAACTGAACAACACGAATCTAGAACAAAATTCAGTTATTTCCATGAATAAAAATCCATGTTTAAATTACCTTCGGAAACGTATTGGCTAAAAGTGGTTGATAATTAATTTGCGAGACAAATTTCTGCGTCGTTGCTATAGCAGTCTCTTGATCAACGTTTCCCTGAACGAGGCCTTGCATATACAATGTCTGAATGAATTGATCGCTAAATGTTTTCAACATTTCAAATGTGATTTTTTCGATGGCTGCATGTTTTTCAATGGGCGGCCAATACGTGCTCAAAAGCAACGACAATCGTAGATCTTTATTCAACGAACTCGGCTTCAAAAATTTATTATAGTAGATCATCGTGGTGCTTTCCTTAACAGCGTTGAACATCTCCACTGTTAGATTATTCGAGACATTCGTCAAGTACTTGGTGATTAGTTCAATCAGAACAGGTAGTTTTTCATTGTACCCTTTCACTCGAATAAACATTCCTTTATCGCCAGCAGTAAAACTGTAATCCAAACCAGCAACTTGAGCTGGATATGCTTCCTCAGTGAGTTGGATCGTTAGCAAATTAAGAAACATGTCCAACATGCAGCTGTTTGTTGGAGACTCCAATGGCATGGGGCTGATAAGGTGATAATAATAGAACGCAGTTGGTGTTTGGAACTTTTGATCGAAACGATACCATAATTCCAACTGATCAGAGTCGATCACTTTCGTGGGATACTCTGGGTTGTTGCTTACTGCAGGAAGAAGCGAGAAGTTTTTCGTAAGGAATTGGTTTGGTTCAGGAAGACAGAATTGCGACAAAGGTTCCACGTTCGTCCATCTCTCCAAACAAGTATTGGGAATATCCCTAGTCGTATACTGCGTCTTAAACCAAGGTTCCACTTGATCACAGACGATATCCTTGGGCATGTGCTTATTGAGCACCATGATGTTAACTTTATCTGGTCGCAAATGATTAAGTACCATTTGAATCGCATCCGGATTGTATTCGGAGTATAATTCAGATCCTGTGAGGTAATCCACACTCGGATAGAATTGCATGCTTTCTGCAAGATTCTCGACCAATTCAACGGCCGGCATTTCATCAGCAAACGTAAAAGAGGTCTCGTCAATCAGTTGGATTTCTTTGAAGATCCGCTCCTGAGGTCCGACCTTCTTCAGAAGATTAATATACGAGAAAACTAGATTAATGACTTCGTAGAGATTGTCAAGACCTGTTTGCGTTAAGACGATTGTGACGATGAAATAAGCATACATGTTGTTATGTTCGGAACCTGTTTCACCATTTCCACTGTAAATGGCAAGCGCCCATACTCGTTTTCGCAACTCGGAAATTAAAGATCCCTTGCCTTCATCCCCCAGCAACCAGGAAACGTATTGATGTGGTTTGCTCTTGTACAAATCCAAAAGGGAAGGTAGAGCCCAAGTCAGATCAACCGAAACCGAATTCTTATTCGGGACAATGTAGTAGATCTTGTTAAAGTTGGGTGTATCATAGATGATATCGGAGTATTGTTTGAAATCCAGCGCTGGCTGGTTATTACTTGGCACGTTTTTGAAGCAATCCAATACGAACGTTTGCAGTGTATCAATGGGAAGACGCGCCTGAATGCACAACGTCATTCTGTGCGCTGAATAGTGCCGTTTGCGAAATTCATGCAGTGCGGCATACAGCTTCTCGTCAGCGACGTTGTCCTTGAGCGTGATGAGATTACCCCATGTGAATTGATTCACCGGGACGTTTGGGTTGAACAGGCTCGAAAGCAATTGCTCCTTGCGATACGAATCGTTCGGAATCGCCATTTGGAACTCCGAATCAATCGCCTCGCGTTCACGGGTCATCGATTCGCGCTTCATTAATGGCGATATGAAGAACTGAGCAAATTTATCCAAACTCTTATACAAATACTTCTCCAGGCATTCAAAGTAGAAAGTGGTCGTCTCCACATCAGTCGATGCATTGTCTGAACCCCCTCGTTTGCTGATGTATTTGTCGAAGTCGTTTTCTTCTGGAAACTTCTCACTGCCCATAAATACCATATGCTCAAGGAAATGAGCCATGCCTGGTATTTTTGGTGGATCACTGAAGCTACCCACACCAACACACAGCCCTGCAGCAGCCATTTTTCTCTCAGGAACTTTCTTCACCTCTGTATCTGATTCTGCACCCTAATTGAACAAAATAACAATAAATATTTTGCATAGTGAAGTTCGCTTCTACATTACATGTTCAGATTCAGACTCAGGCTCACTCTCCTCATCCAGTTCACTCCCACTGCCACTTTCAGTCTCATATTCATCATCTGTGCCATCATCAATCTCCTCGATATCCTAAAATAAGTTTCATTAAACATCTGTACATTGTTGGTGAAAAATGCATACCACATCAGAGATCAAGCAGGCTGTAAGGCCATTTTCCAAGCGGATAACTTTATATTCCTTCTTATCTCTGTTGCTCTTTGTTGGCGGAGGTAATACTTCAAAATTCACATTCTGTACATCAGCCAAGGTTGGTATAGGATTTACTGGGGCCTTGCTTTTGCCTGGTTGCTTGGGCGACAACTTCAGGTTGGTTTTACTCATTGCACTCTCTGTGCTATCACTTGAGCCTCGTGATGATTTACTGTACGGGCGTTCGTTGATTGCGCAAGGACGAGAGATCTTATTTCCAATATGTTTTGAAAAACACCGACTGCTGAAAGCACATAACCTACATGCGAGATTTGATGATGAACGTTGAGCTGCGCCAGATTGCGCTGGCCGGACGCGTTGAATGAATTTACACGCAACTCGGGACGCGAATTGTGGAAGAAGTGAGACCATCGCAGGTCAACATTTTGCGAAGACAGACGCGAATATTTGATTGAATAGACTTCACTTTAGACAACCCAAAATGCGTTAAATGCCTGAAATTTTAAACGATGGTTGTTGTCAACTGTTTCATGTTTTAAAACATGTTTCTACGTCCTGAAAAACGCTGTTTCTTAAAGAACACTGCTATTCTACTTGAAAGACATTTTGTTGGAACAATATTCCTTTTCAAATTTGCGTTTGCGGATAAAAGGATCTTCATTAATACGTATGCGCAGGAATTTTATTTGAAATTCGTTTCAAAATCTAATAATTTAATTTTCAGCAAGTATGTTTTAATTTGTGTGACAATTACAATAATAGGGCTTGTGGAATATTTTCAAAATAGTAAGAAATATGTAAATTGCTAGGTTTACATAGCTCAACAGGTAAACAACCCGAGACAGATTAAAGTTACTTACATTTTAATCCGTTTCCGTTAGAAAGAGATTTTGAATTCGGATGCACATTCGGAATTTACGGGATTATAATGTGCAAATGGCTATAACATAGGGGCTATACAAACAACATAAAATTTACTACTTTTTACTACATTAGGTCTGAACATGATATTCAAGACTGGTTTCAATTCAAGATTGTTTTTTTTATAGGTTTCATGTTTGGATGTATCATCCATTTAATTTTACAAAATTGTCTTCTTAATTCTGTTATAAAAACAAATATTGAGTAGCTAATACAAATCTTGAAGAATGGAGTTAAAAATTGGTTCAGAAAGATCTATTTCTTATGCAGCTGAAAATTGCATGGTCTAATACTTAATCTGGTGTAAGCCTTCAAAATTATTAGGGATGCATATATTGGTTAATTTGATGACGAGAAATAGATCAAGTTTTCAGGTAAGGGTTGATTACCCGAAAATATTTGTGATTTTGGGGAGAGGGTGAATTAGCACTAATGACCAAATTTTCTTCAGGAATATTGTCACCATGAGACTTCAGTACATTCAGCTACGTTGTGCAGAGCAGTTCAGTGCAGTTTAGTGAGTACACATTTGAAAAGTCTACATTTCTTCTTGGGTTTATTACAAGTTGGTAAGTACAGTCAAAAATTGCATATTATAATTTATCTAATGTGAGAAAACAACCTCAGGTCATAATTATTAATAATGTACTTTCCACCTTAGTTAATTTGATGCAGAGAAGTAGTTCAAGTATTCATGAAGGTGGTGATATCAGAAAATAATTGTGAATTTGAGGTGGGAGTGAATTAGCAACTAATGATAAAATTTTCTTCAGGATTATTGTCAAACTGAAATATCAGTACCATCAGCTACTTCGTGCAGACCAGTTCTCGTGGAATACACATTTCAATAGTCTACATTTCTCCTTGGGATTATTTCAACAGTTGGTAAGTACTTTCTTTCAATAAATAAACCTTTTCTTGTGTTTCCGTACGGTTGTGGTAAAATGGCATCGTATTTAAGACCGTGTGAAATTCATTGATTGGTTAGTTTTTATCGGTAATTCGCGCAACGCAAACTTTTGAATTTAGTTTTCAACAATTTCAAACGACAATCTATAGGCAACTCCGTCAGCACGCGTTTAGCTTGTAGCTCAATATAGGCAACCTAAATTGCACTTCTATTCTTTTGAATTTTGGACATAATTAATCCATAGAGGGCACTACCTACACTATTTCGCAATAAATTTCGAGTTTGTTTATATTTCTTATCATAATACAGGAATTGCAAATGCGTAGATGTCAACATTTTTTTATGTAAAATGATGTTGAAACTCCTCGTTTAGGTGAACGTTGCACACAACAGTGTTATCTACATTTGTAATTTATAAATAAATAACATATAAATAACCAAGCAGACAGTTTAAATAATAAATATAGACGCAATTTGCTTTTGAAATACAAATGTGCATAATAAGTATAAAGAACGCTCGCACAAAGGGAATTTGCAATCGAGACAACGCGCAAGATTTCGCATTGAAATCTCGGAAAGGCAGGCAACAAAAAGAAAGTTGTGAGATGAAAGTATACGTAAAGCAACTTTTACTTTTTATTATAAAATGTATTTGAGAAGGTTGATTGAATCATCGTCGGGCGCCGGTTTGAATGGTCAAGAATTCTGAAATAAAAAAACGCCGTTAGGTTAGGTCGTGTTATTATCGAAAATTATTGGCAAAAGTACAAAAAAGTGCCGTTACGGGAACAGTTTCCAGAGGAGTCAACGTGCGACAAGAGCGTATGATGGCAATGATCAGGCAGCGTGACTAATTATAGATCGTTCAGAATCTCCAGCGTTAGAAGAAAATTACATGACACTCGCGAACCAAATCCAATTAACCATCGGGAAATTCATGAGTGTACCAATGGGTTCAGAATAGTTGCGTTGTGTATGTGGGTTTTTTGCCAATATCGCGACGCGTTCGGGAATAATTTGTGTATTAAAACTGAACGCGCCGCGAACGCGCGCAGTTCGCGTTCAACTTTCATCGCGTTCGCTTCGAAATCGGTGGGAATGGTGCATACATTTAGCAGGCGTGTTGTGAAGCCGAAAACAGATGAAATACACCGCGTTGCGTTAACAATGAACTACAATCGTCGCAAATTGCAAATCATGTTGTCAGCGTGCACGCAAAAATTCTGAGGTGCATCGAAAAATCGCAATTTTGAAAAATTGTTGCGCGCCGAAACGCGCAAGCGCACAACGACCGCATCGTGTGGCATCATCCATTCGCTCGTGCTGCACGCGTAATGTGAGGCTCGCCACCACCTCCTCGAAACGTGCGCTTGTTAGTCATCCGTTTTCTTGGATCGTCTGTCGTGCTCGCAATAAAGTAATATACACATTGAACGCGTTGGATATTTCGCAAGAAGCTTTCAACATGACTACGGTGACTCACGATAATTCCGCGTTGACGCTCAGTGATTACAAAAATGTGTTCATTTGTGTACTAGTCGGCATTGTTACATTGCTCGCGTGCTTTGTATTCAAGTTCTTAACTTCGGTAGCGACGATCGCTGATAAGATTGATAAGCACTGTGCCGGAGACGCCGGCAACAAGAAGGCTGCGAAGACAAAGGCGAAACGTACGTGGTCTTTGCGAAATTACATCATTTCCAATTCCAATTTGCAAGTTCTAAACATAACCTTACATTTCAGATGCGGATACATCTTCCTCCCAGAAGAAGAGCCGGAAAAGTAAGGAGAACCTCAGCGAGAAGCAAGTGAAAGCGAAGGAAGACACCTGGTTATTGACAACTTTGAAGGGCCATTCAGGAGAGATTGAGGATATGGATTACTCTAGCAATGGGAGGCATTTATTGACTTGTGCAAATGGTATGTAACAAGTTTTGCAAACTTTTAGATGGTAGATATAAAGAGTAAACAAAGCAAACTCTACATTGTTTCATACATTCTACTCGCATAGTTTGAGCGCCGGTTTGTTTCACATTATAATGTGGATTTTGTTTTGTTTATAGGCACGCTGATGCAAGCGTCCGTGTTTGCGTGGCTGAATGCCGGTTCGGGCGGCGAATATTACGGCGTACCAACCAGCCGGCGCGCATCGCACGCGGAAGTGTTCTACAACAACGCGCCGTTGTACGCGGCGGACTACGAAGCCCTGCAACGAGACCGCTTGATGAGCCTGTTGCGGTACTACCTTCTTCCGATTAGCGAGCTGTGGCAGCGAGGATATCCCATGCAGCACGACGATGCCGGCCAGGCGATCATCATGCATAAACAATACAAGCAAAGGAGCAATTCGCACGACAGCGGCCACAGCAGCGGCAGCGACGACTACGATGATTTCCGGCGCATGACTTTCAAGGATGAGCTGACCATGCAGCGCCGCTGTGTACGCTGCCGCGAGCAGTTCTTCATCACTCCCAAGGGCTACCTAACGAAGGATTGCTGCGTCTACCATTGGGGCCGTGTACGCGATAATGCGTACACCTGTTGCGGCCGTCCTGGCAACGCGTTTGGTTGCACCATGGCGCATCTGCACGTCTGGAGCGGCCTCATCGCCGGCGCTAACATCTTGGAAGCGTTCGTGTCCACCCAGCCGCCTGTGGATGAAGCGGCTGCTGCGCAGCCAGGAGTTTATGCCGTCGACTGCGAGATGGTCTACACCCACATGGGCATGGAGCTGGCCAGGGTGACGATCGTGACGCCCGACCGTCAGATCGTCTACGACTGCTTCGTGCAGCCCGAAAACGAGGTGATAGATTACAATACGCGTTTCTCGGGGATTACGTACGCGCATCTGAAGGGCGCCAAGACGCTGAAGGAGGTGCAACACGATCTGCTCGGCTTCATCAACACCGAGACCATCCTCATCGGGCACGGGCTCGACAACGATCTGC
Source organism: Aleochara sp. GC000083 (assembly GCA_030264555.1). Lineage (NCBI taxonomy): Eukaryota > Metazoa > Arthropoda > Insecta > Coleoptera > Staphylinidae > Aleochara > Aleochara sp. GC000083. The sequence continues at coordinate 51,828 of JARJDZ010007997.1, forward strand.
GTGCGCTCAAGATGATCCATCAGACGTGCCTCGACACGGCGCTCGCGTTTCCGCACAAGATGGGCGAACCGTTCAAGCGGTCGCTGCGCGAGCTCTCCGCCACGATTCTCAACAAGGAGATACAGACGAGCGAGAAAGGCCATGATAGCGTCGAAGACGCCACCGCCGCCATGGATCTGATGCTGTGGAAGGTCGCGAACGACGCGACTAACAGGCGATAGTTGTGTGCGCGTGTGCTCGCAAATTCGTTGTGTTACTGTCCATATTTATTTTTTTTTTATATAACGAAATTGTTGGACTTGTTGTGCATAACGTTTCGAGCCCCGTGGCTTCTTGTGCCATGTTGGGTTGTTTTTTTATACGAAAATACAAAAGTTGCCTTAAACTCTATGTTTAGTTCATAGAGTCGTATAAATAGTGATGAACAGGGTGATAATATTTATAAAATTTTAGTAATTTTTTATAAAATTTACCATAGGATACAGTGATTCCCCGAATGACTGATTGTAACAAAGAGTGTATTTTGTTGGTAAACGTATTCAACAATTAGAGCCTCTATTTCCTGATGATTTACATCGGTCATTTACATCTATTTTTCAAAACAATAGGTGTGAAACTTTTACATATGTCTATACATTTGATATACATCTGTTTTATAATTTTTGTGTTGTTAACCGATGTATAATGTGGAAAATCTGACACTAAAAAGACATAAATGAAGAAAATATATCATGTACAAATTTATCTCAAGGACCTTTCAATGTCACGTAGATTATTCCAAGCAAAGTTATAAATTAGTATTATACTACTAATTAATTGCATGTATATCCTTTTCCTAGTTGGTAGAGAAATACCTGATTTACAATTTTAGTTTCTTACAATTAGTTTAATTCAACTCACTAAAACTAAACTTTGTTACAGATCGCACAATTCTTTTGTGGAGCCTAACCGATATTACAGCCACAAACCGGAAATCAATCCGCATCAACGTCGAATATGACTACGCACGTTTCATATGTTGGTCACCGGATACGAAGGCATTCGTCATCCAGCGCAGCAGTGATGACCGATGCCAGGTGTACAAATTGGCCGATAAAAAAGCGACACCGACGAAAACCTTCCCCCTAACATCGGATATCGTCGCCATGGGCATATCCTCAACGGGAAAATTCATGATGACCTGCTCCAGCGACAATGTCCTCATCATCTGGGACCTGAAGGGCGGCGAAATCGTAAGGATGGACACCTCCTTCAAGGAGACCTACTATGCACGCATCTCCCCATGCGGTGGCTATATTGCCGCTTGTGGGGATGCCTCGCATGTGCTCATATGGCAAGTGGACGGCGGCAGCATCACCAAGAAGCTGGAGATTCGCGGCCACAGCGGCCCCATCGACCATTTGGCCTTCGATCAGAATGCATGTCGCGCCGGAGGTCACATTGCGACCGTCTCGCAGGACGGCACATTGCGCCTCAACCGACGTAAGTTCAATGCATTCGCAGGAAAACGAAAATAAATTTTGTTGTTTTCAGTGGCGGATAAGGCGTTCCTGGTGTCAACAGCCGAGTACGAGCGCACGGCGCATATCAGCGCGCGAATTGCGCTCGCGCCTCAAGGCGACACGATGGTGGTCGGCGCCGGCTGTAAGCTATTTTTCTACAAAAGCACATCGGGCGAGTTGCATCACGTTGTCGCAAACAGCCTGTGCGGGGGGAGCATCGCAAACCTGCTGTTCGACCAGCTCGGCCGCCACTTGTTTGTCAGCGGCGGCGATAAGCACGTGAAAGTCTATCACAATGTGACCAAGTACGTGTGCGACTTGAATGACGCCAAGGAGAAGCTCAAGGAGCAGCAGACGTCCGCCACCCGCGAACGCCTCCAGCAGATCGTCAAGGAGACCGAGCAAAGACTGAAGGACTTTGATATCGATCACTAATTCTTATGCATTTTTGAATCATATTTTTCGGTGCCTTTTACATAAATTCAATTCAATTGATTACTTCTAGTTACTACTAGTTTCCTAATGTTTTATTTAACATGGGGAATTTTTCAAATTTGCACGGTTTTTGCATTTACATTTATAATGAAGTATCGGGCAATTATCGATAACATGCTGCCATTTGGAATATTTGCAAATTCAACTTTTATGTTTTTTAGAAAATCGTAGTTTTCATTTAGAAAAATTTTATGATGTTATTAACAGTTTTTATTTTCTTTTCTATGTGCCATTCATTATATAATAATTATCATAAATGTACAATTATTTATAATGAAATGTATATCACATGTCCATGAAATTTCAAAGACTGTAAAATATAACAGTAGTTTTTCAGATTAGAAATTAGTAGTAGCTAAAATTAATTGAACAATTAATTACAATCCTACTAATTTATACAAATAACAACAACAATGACTAACGTAAAAAAACATCAGTCGTTAAGTGAGACCACTTTCAATAATCTAATTAAGAAAATCTCAAAAACATATGTTTGATCATAACAGATAATTTTTAAGATGTTTCTAATTTTTTGTTTTCCGGTACATCAAACAGTTTGAAGTAGCAACAGGAAGAGCCATCAAAAAAATAGGCGGAGCGGGTACAATTTCACAGGAAAATCACTTTGGAGAGACGAATGGGTCGAAAACGGAACGCACCAAAAAGGGCATCATTTGGCGTCAATGATGGGCCTTATGACCTTACGAGGATCAACGTCGGAATTGATGCGAAAGCTCGTCTTAATTGGAGGCGATGTTTTTCAGTGGCACCACGTGGCATTCATCTGATAATTATTGAAGCGTTTTAACCACACATTGAGTCACGAAGTTCACGCACGTTGGGCGTTCTAGCGTTTATAACGCGCATTTTAGATTATCACTTTTACGACAAATTTCCGCCCGTGCTTTATCGGTTTACTTTTTTTTTTTGAAAACGATAAGTGTGGCACTGGAGTGTGTCTCACAATCATAGTAACAGATTTGACTACGACATTTATGAATAATGTATTTGTTTGATAAAATTTGTGACTGATTTTATTGAATCTCTTAAGATTATGTTTATCGTCGTAAACAGGATGAAATTCGAATCATACCTATAGGAAAATACATGGCAATTGATTAATTGGTGCATTTAATGCACATTTAATGACTCATGCAGATTTGGTTACGCATTTTATGAGTCAAGCCAACTTTTGGTCGTTTGGCGTCTAGACCGGAAGCAAAGAAAATGTCTAGAAGTTTTTGGTGCCATTTGTTAGAGAATTCATGATTCCCAAAATAAGAAACATATCGTAGGTGTTCCTAATTCAGTGTTTAAGATTCAAGAAATTTCGCTTTTAAGTTACTTTAATTCTGATTAACTTCGTGAGTGACTTAAGGCATTGATTTACAATTCAAACTTCAAATCATCATAATAATTATGAAATCCTTGTACTTCCTGCAAAGTTTATTACAAAATATAAAGCACATGGCGCAGGTGCTACTTTCAAACGCACAATGCGCACAATAAACGATTCCATGCATGAACCAGCTGATCTTATTCAGCGCGCACAACTCGCTCAGTAACATTGACTTTGAAGTTGGAGGGGATATGTAGCATGAGCCATAAAACTTCGAGACATCAACCAGACGCGAAACAGTTCACAGCAAACGAGTTTCGAGTGAGGTCGACTTGAAGCGCAGTTTTCAAAGTACGCGTCAACCGGAAGTGAACACGTTTTGCCCGTTAATTGTTACTTAAGTGCCTTATCACAATGGAAGTAGCTACACCAATGCAGACACCGATGGAAGTGACCACATTCAGTGATAATATGTTTGTAACACCTCTCATGTTGAAGAAAACCAGTGTCAACAAACAACAACATTCCATGAGTAAACTGCCGAAAGGTATAGACGTTTTTGCAACATGCTGAGCTCGAATTCTATTAATAATCGATTGTTTTGATGCAGATCCAAGGCTGTGGACGCGCGAACATGTGCACAACTGGCTACAGCAGATGTCCAAGACGCACAACTTGCACGAAATCAAACCGAGTCGATTTGTGATGAATGGAAAAGCGTTGTGTTTGATGACGGCTGCAATGTTTAGCAATCGGGTGCCAGTTGGTGGTAAATTGTTGTACAAGGATTTCCAATTGCGGTTGGCATCTGCAATTCATTGCAATCAACGATGAGCATCACTAGGATTTGTTGTTGTATGATAGCAACAACAAGGAAGACTTTATTTGAGCATTGACTGGGGAGAATTTCAGGTATAAATAAGCACATAATTTAAACTTAATTGATTATTAATTTGGTTGTTTCTTATTTGTTTATTAGGTTGTGAAAGAAATGAACTGAATGGCAGACTCAAGGATTGTTTACTATAGTAAAAATCAATAGAATAATCTTTGAATTTATTTATTAAACAGTTGTACATACATAATTAAATCTATTGTTAATTGTTGACTTCATAAATAAGATATTTCATGAAATAAAATGGAAATATAAATACATTTACAACCTCATTCAGTTACTACCATCATTTCCGATTGGAAACGGAAGAGGAAACAACATTAGCCGCATTATACAACACACAATAGCACATCAAACGGCTGTAGAAATGCGTTAGCACAACGCATAATTAATGGTCGTCTCATTCTTGAGGCAAAGTATCTTCTTCCTTTTGTCTTGTTGCTTCTGCATTTGCATCAAATTGATGCCGTTCGGCACAACCTTCGTCCCTCAAAGCAATTACATGCACTCCAGGCTATTAATAAAGCTTTTTATGACGGTATGAATAAACAACGATATGTTAATTGATCGAGTGGTTAGGCAGACGCCAGGCGTTTCCGTTTTCCGCCGGCTGCGAACGGAAGCCAGACCACCGTCGTGATCGTGTTAACATAATCACAATCAATTGTATGATAATTGTCGGATGCAATGCATCCAACAATCCATCCATCCAACAGATGCGGCTTCTTCTCCAAAACTTCCGCCAACAATTTGAATTCTCTGCATTATTGGTTGCATATATTGCGCGTACTTCCGGTGCATATTATTCTCAAATTGGTGGAAAATTTCAAGTTCTTGCTGAAATATTTATAAACGACTGAGTGCACTTGCGAAATGGTAGCAAGGTCCAGCCAAAAGTGTAAATACAGAGCGCGGTAAATATACACATCCGGTGTATTTCCTTCTCCTTTTTTCCGCACTGCGGATGTCAAACAACAATTGCGCTTAGCTGAATGGTTGGTGTGTGTGGGCGCATTTCTTGAAGAATTCTCAAAGACCTAAAGCGTTATTTGCTTTCCGGCCTGGCTCGCTCAACCCACACGCAATTATTTGATGTTTATTTGTAAATACCGCTTCCGTTCGGCTGTCAATTCCGAAAAGGCATAATGGCAATTCGTTGCGGATTATTTCTTAATGTGTATTTAACCATGCCCTGCGTTAGGTGACAACACTGACACCTTTTCGGAGCATCTCTGTGGGACAGAAAGGCGCATTTGTTATGATTGCTCGCAAAATGGAAAAGAATTTGTACGTGCAACCGACAAAAGATCCACAACGGAAGTGTTGCTCTGTGTTATTGTACAATTATCAATGCACCTGTCAGAAAATTGTGTGGCTTGTGTATTTAGGTGTGAGATTTTTTCAATTTTCAAAAGTTTCCAAGTAAAAATTTGAAATAAAGTTTTGGTCGGTAATGCAGAAATCTGCTGTCATAAGTATGAGCTCAATGTGATACTTGACTTTCATAAGTAATTTCATATGAAAGCAATCAACCAGCATGAATAATTAAGTAGCAGAAGCAATAAAATCGGTTGTAAAATATTTATTACACAATTTTACGTTCAGACTGCACGTTTATTGCCTAAAAATGCCAGCGAATCATGCGGCAAAAGTCACGTCCGTTTACGACCGTAAAGTTTTACAACCCTTATATGCCGTTTGTTCATTGCATTCATTGGAAGAATGTGGGCAACAATGAAGGAAATTGAAGGGAAATATCCGTGAGCCGGAAGCATCTGCTGCAGATCCACTGAACGTGTTTCTTCGAATGAGTGGACCAAAAATGAGCGGACGTTGGATTGAGAGAGAAGCAAGAAACAGGCGGGGAAGAAGAAGAAAGAACAGGAGGAGGCAAACAAGACGAATTTGAATTTCCGCTATTACTTATTGTTGCTTCAGACCACCGAATATGGGAACATGCAGGTTCAAATTGTTCGGCCAATTTGATCAATTTGTCCACTGGACGAATTTGAATTTCCGCTATTACTTATTGTTGCTTCAGACCACCGAATATGGGAACATGCAGGTTCAAATTGTTCGGCCAATTTGATCAATTTGTCCACTGAAGATTGCATCCGGTCGAAAATCCGACAAATTCTGTTTGAATCATTTCAATTGTACCATTTCCAATCGGTGACCCACAAGGAAAAGTTTTAGTTATTTCAGGAAATGAGGTAAGTTGCTAAAATGCTTATCTTACCAACTTAACTCAATTTTTCGATCAAATGACATTGACTTCATAATTTGTAGGAGCACTTAGAACTCGAGTACGCATGTAATATGTGATTTCCTGTTTTTACCATAATCATTCTCAAAATTGATGATAAATATGGAATGAACAGCTAAAATTCTCATTTTGCTTCGACTTTAAATGAGATCAATACATTTTCTGCTAACATAGGCAACCTCCCATACGCCTCATGGCATGCAAGTAATAGAAGTCAAGGTCGCCTCATCAGAAATTACATCTTCACACAGAACGACGAAAATTAGTGCATCCAAGTAAAAATCAACGAGTACAATGTGTGTGCTTCATTAACGCTTCCATCTAATCAAGGGTGAGTCATTTAATTAATTATTACCGCATTTGTTTCATGTTTTATAAAATGTTAGGTTAACCGGGTTAACTCGACATGCAGTAATCTGTTGCTATGTGCAAAATGTTGGCAATTTTCATGGAAGTGCATCTATTCAGATGCACACACTCTGTAACCTAAGCCCCAATATAAATTAGGGAACATCTGCCAGTCGATTATGAATGCTTCTCCAGTTTCACCTGCCGTGTGTTTTCCACTGGGCAATCATTGATTGGATGGAGTGGTCGGATACAAATTCCAGCCACACGTTGCTTGTTGAGGCCCATCATCATGTAGCATTGGAACAATAGCCCAAAGACTTCGGATAACACTGTTGAAGATTGGCGTTTGCCAGTGCATGCAGCAGATGTTCCCCAGGTCAAGAATGTCAATGTGCAGCTTGCGCTGTTACAATATAATGCAGAAAAACTATTGTATTCATTTTTGAGGCACGCTTTCTTTGGGTGTTATGCAGGAACATGAGGCTTTTTGCTCGTGAAAGAAAATTTATTCATTGAGTTACATAATATCACATTGGAACCATTTACCGAGATAGACTTACAAATATCAAGCCGAATTTGCGGCAGGATTATGCTTAGATTACTAGGAAATACATTCAGCTTCACTGATCAACTAAAATTACAACTATACCTAATTCTAGCATAGTAAGCCATTAGCAATTAGTTAGGTCTTTTGGGTATAACTAGAAACAGTCCAGGTGTACAACATCTTTGGAATTATAACAAGCTATTACAAGTAATGATGATGACTAGTAGTATAGTTGCAGTGGTAGAAATCAATTCATTGAAATGATTGAAATTTGCTTAGGAATACAAACGAACCTAGTCGATAATGGTGACTTATGAAGCTAGGAATTGCCTTATTAGGTGCATCTTTGGAATGGTTATAAAACCTACACGAATAGCAGCAAGGAGAACAATCGCGTTCGACAATTGAGAAAGATATGTACAAATATACAAGAGCGTGTGTCGTGTTGCTGGGCGAAAAACGGTGAAATTCGTGTCGTTGGCATCGTTTCGCTCGTCTATGCCATATTGTTGCTGGCGGAATGCATTGCGGCACCGAGACGCAACTGGAAGTCTTTGTAGAGCAGCTTGCCGCCGAGTGGCACACGATTGATGAACATCGACGGCGACATCAGGCACAGCGCCTTGCCGTTCATCAGGAAGCGCGAGTGCTGCACGTCCGAGAGGTTGTGCTTCTTCGACATGTGCTGGAGCCATTGTTGGACGTGCTCACGGCTCCATTGTCTCGGATCTGCAAAGACAATACGACATTTGTTATTGTTGGTCGTCAACATGTATGTAGATGTATAAAATAATGCGCGTAATGATAGAGAATAGACGGGAATGGATTTCATTTGATGGACATTCATTGTTCAAAACGTGAATGAAGACTTTTCAATTGAAAAAACATAGTATGTGCTTAAAATCATACGACACAAGTGAAAACTTCATCACCTAAAAATGAAAAGTTTCGCTTCTTTTCGCTCATTTAACTGCATATAACTTTTAAACAATTGCATCAATTAAACTAAAGTTGGAACCAAATTGTAGGTCTTGATGAGCACTTTCCAAAAATCTATAGATCCATGCCCTTTTGACTCTTGGGAAAGCAGAAATCGTGTACTAAGAAAAAATTAGAAACAAAGTTGGTAGCGAAAAAAGCGATATGAATTTCTTAAAATCGCTCGGGTTTTCGAAAATTTTCATATCTCCGAAACTAATGGACCGATTTGGCTGATTCAAACGGCATTTATCATATTTTGACGAAAAAATAACATAGGTCATGGTCCCGAATCAGTCCGGGATTCAGAAATAACCGAACCGAAAAAATGGGGTCCTAAAAATGCAAAATTTTCGCTTTTTTTTCGCTCTTTAACTGCGTATAACTTTTAAACGATTGTACCAATTAAACTAAAGTTGGAACCAAATTGTAGGTCTTGATGAGTACTTTCCAAAAATCTATGGGTTCATGCCCTTTTGACTCTTGGGAAAGCAGAAATCGTGTTCGAAGAAAAAATTAGAAAAAAAAGTTTGTAGCGAAAAAAGCGATATGAAGTTCTTAAAATCGCTCGGGTTTTCAAAAATTTTCATATCTCCGAAACTATTGGACCGATTTGGGTGATTCAAAGGGCATGTATAGTATTTTGACGAAAAAATTACATTGGGCATGGTCCCGAAACCCTGCTGTAATCGGAAATACCCGAACCAGAAAATTGGGGTCCTAAAAATGTAAAATTTTCGCTTTTTTTTCGCTCTTTAACTGCGTATAACTTTTAAATGGTTGGACCAATTAAACAAAAGTTGGAACCAATTTGTAAGTCTTGATGAGCACTTTCCAAAAATGTATCGGTTCATGCCCTTTTGGTAATGGGTACGGCAGAAATCGCCTTCGAAGAAAAAAATTGAAAAAAAAGTTTGTAGCGAAAAAACCGATATGAAATTCTTAAAATCACTCGGGTTTTCAAAAATTTTCATATCTCCGAAACTATTGGACCGATTTGGATGATTCAAAGGGCATTTATAGTATTTTGACGAAAAAATAACATTGATCATGGTCCCGAAACTGTGCGGGACTCAGAAATATCCGAACTTGAAAAATAGGGTCCTGAAAATGTAA